>PVJC01036398.1:0-17754 GCA_004026665.1 Murina feae | reverse complement strand
AAGAGGTGGCAGGGGGTCGGCGGCCTGCTTGGTGGGCTTCCTAGGCCCTTTGTGGGGCATCAGGGAATGGGAAATCAAGGCTGCAGGGGCCGGGGTCCTGCTTGGCAGCTCCCCAGACGCCTTGGCGGCACCGGAAAGTGGGAAAGGAAGGCAGCAGGGGATGGGTGAGTGGGAAAGAGTTGGCGGCCTGCTTGGCAGCTTCTCAGGTCCCTTCCGAGGATCAGGGAGCAGGAAAAGGCTGGCCTGATCACGAGGCGGGGTTTTCCCTGCTTTCTGGTGGCTGGAGGAAGATGGGCGGTAGGCAAGCTTGGGAGGCAGGCAGCACCCAGCCCTAGCCACAGCTCAAAAAAGAGAACAACATGCTGGGGAGGGCAAGAGTCTGAGAGATCAACATAGAGGGGGTGCCTGCTCCAAGCCTTGACGGTGTGCCTGTGGGCAGGCCCCCAGCAGGTAGACACACACAGGAGGACTGCTCCGAGCCTCAGATGCGGCTGGGGGCAGGTCCCCAGTGGTGACACACACACACATACACGCCCACACACACACACACACACACACACACACACACAAAAGGCGCCTGGCAGACTGGGGCCATCATAGGACATCTACTGAGGGGTCCCAGACTGTGAGAGGGCACAGGCCGGGCTGAGGGACTCCCTCCACCCTGAGTGCACAAATTTTTGTGCACCAGGCCCCTAGTTTTATATAATAAAAGAAATCTCAGGGCCTGGGCAGGGGCAGAGCCGGTGATCAGAGTAAATTTGGGTTCCTTGGAGAAATTGCTGATTATTACAAGGCTGGGAGATAAAGAACAAGATGAGCCTAAAACATCTTTTGGTGCCAAAAAGTAAGGAGATGCTTAAAACCTGTTGAGAACATTCTGAAATATAACAGAAGGTAACATGAAGGGGCTTCCAATGCCCAAATCTGACAGAATTGGAGCAACAAAAATAATGAAATTTTTAGCAGAACCTATGAAATAAAATTCATACCTATATGTCCATCTATCTAATCTAATAAAAGTAATATGCAAATTGACCCTCACTCTATTATACCCACAAGCCACGCCTACACTCCACGCCCACCAAACAATCAGGAGAAAATATGCAAATTAACTCAATTAAGATGGTGGCAGCCAGGGAGCTGGAGTTGCCCCACATAATGGAGGAAGCCCTGTGGGCCCTGAGCTCTACTCAAGGCTACAAAGTTTCAAATATAGAAGATAAACAAACCCCAGATACCTGTGGGGCTGGGACTTTAGGTTGCCAGGGGCAACCCAGGCTTTGAGCGGGGGACCAAGGCAACAAAGTTTCAATGATAGAAGTTAAATAAATCCCAGATACCTGATTCCAGCTAGGCACCCCAGTAGGGACCCAACCCTGAAGGAGCTGTGGGCAGCCTGAAACAACCATCAGCCCCTCACCCAGGCTGGCCAGGCATGCCAGCAGGTGGACATCCTTTGAGGGGTCCCAGACTGTGAGAGGGCACAGGCCAGGCTGAGGGACCTCCCCCCACCCTGCCCTGAATGCACAAATTTTTGTGCTCTGGGCCTCTAGTCCTATCTTAATAAAAGAGTAATATGCAAATTAGGTATTACTCCCTCACAAAGATGGCCGCCCCCAGAGCCAAAAGATGGCTTCTCCCATAGCCACAAGATGGCAGCGCTCATAGCCACATCCTATCTAATAAAAGAATAATATGAAATTTAGGCATCACTCCATCACAAAGATGGCCGTCCCTATAGCCACAGATGGCGGCACCCAGTCTGGCTCAGCCCCGCCACTGAAGTGGTCAGGCCTGTTAGCCAGGCAGGTGGCAGGGGAGTCAGGGGTCCCGAGGGGCAGACCAGGTGATCAGAGGGGGCAGGGGCAAGGCCAGAGATCTCAGGGGTCTGGGCACCAGTGGAAGTGGCAAAGCAGGGGTCTGGAGGTCTCCTGTCCAGGCCTGTAGCCTTGGCCAGAGGCTGCAGTAGGGCAGGGGTGGAGCTGGTGATCTCAGGGCCTGGGCAGGGGTAGAGCTGGCAATCAGAGGGGCCTGGAGGTCCCCTGCCCAAGCATGTAGTCTTGGTCAGAGGCTGCAGTGGGGCAGGGGCAGAGCCTGAGATGGCAGAGGCCTGGGCTCTGTGAAGCCAGTGATTGCAGGGGTCTGGGGGTCCCCTGCCCAGGCCTGCAGCCTCAGGCAGAGGTTAGAGGCCTGGGCAGGGGTGGAGCTGGGATTGGAGGGTCAGGGGTGGAGCCGATGATCAGAGTGAACTACAGAGGAAACACCTCTTCTTACCACTCATTGGCTAAGCTCCTTATATGCCACTGTTAATATACTTAGTAACTTGGGTAATAAAAATGTAAAAAGGTGATCTAAGGTTTTTCCACCACACTCCTGGAGAAAAAAAAAATGAAGGTCCACTGCTGGAGGGCTAAGAAATGTCATATCCTGCCCTAGCTGGTTTGGCTCAGTGCATAATGCCTCAGTCTGCTGACTGCAGGGTCTGGGTTCAATTCTGACAAAGGGCATGTACCTAGATTGCAGGCTACTCCCTGGCCAGGGCCCAGGTCAGGGCATATGCAGGAGTCAACCAATCAAAATGTTCTTCTCACTTTGATGTTTCTCTCTGTTTTTCCCTTCTCTTCCACATTCTCTAAAAATCTATGGAAATATATCCTCAGATGAGGCTTAAACAAAAAGAAAGAAAGAAATGTCATATACTATGAAAGACACATCTTGAAAATGCCTAAGGAAAGTTGTCATTTCTTCATGGTGAAGGGACTGGAGTCTGTGTTGATGAAAACACCAGGGTGGCTGCAGTGACTGAAAGGGGATCAGGGAGCGGACCTAAGCTGTCAGTAGGATACCCCCTGAGAGCTCCCAATATATGAGAGGGGGAAGGCTGGGCTGAGCAACTCTCCCCAGTGCATGAATTTCGTGCACCGTGCCCCTAGTCCTATATACTAAAAGGGTAATATGCAAATTGACTCTAACAGCAGAAAACTGGGAATGACTGGTCATTATGACACACACTGACCACCAGGGGGCAGACGCTCAATGCAGGAGCTTCCCCCTGGTGGTCAGTACGCTCCCACAGTGGGAGCTCTGCTCAGCCACAAGCCAGGCTGCCAGCTGCCAGCACAGCAGTGGTGGTGGGAGACTCTTGTGCCTCCTCAGCAGCACTAAGGATGTCTGACTGCAGCTTAGGCCTGCTCCCTGCTGGCAAGTGGACATCCCCTAAGGGCTCCCAGGCTGCCAGAGGGAAGTCTGACTGCCAGCTTAGGCCCAATCCCCTGGGGAGTGGGCCTAAACCACCAGGTGGACATTCCCTGAGGGGTCCCAGACTGTGAGAGGGCACAGGCTGGGCTGAGGGACCACCACCCCCTGAGTGTACAAATTTTTGTGCACTGGGCCTCTGGTATATATATAAAAGCCCAAGTGACCATTACAACTGGATGACAGGATGACCAGCTGGTAGCCATGACATGCACTGACCACTGGGGGCAGATGCTCAATGCAGGAGCTGCCCCCCCACCTGTTGGTCAGTGTGCTCCCACATCCAGCAAACTTCCCACAGTCCCTCCCCCCTGGCCAGCTGGCCCTGATCAGGACTGGGCGAGATGGCCCTCATTAGCCCAGATTGCCAGCCAGGTGGAGGGATACCACCTATGCACGAATTCATGCATTGGGCCTCTAGTAGATGGATAAAAGAGAAAGACAGACAGAAAGCAGGAGTGTTAGAAGGAAACAGCTCTTCCTTATTGTAGAATTCGTTAATAAATTTTAAAAGGGTGGAAACAGAAAAATCACCATTTGACAAGTACAACCATATAATTGTTTCTAGCAAGAACCATCAATACACACTAAAATTAACTTGTGAAAATATGTTAATTACTGCTATATTTACATAGTCTTAAGGTAACCCCACTAGATATTTATCCTACATAAGAGAGGAATATGCTAACTAGCCTGGATATGCTAATTAGTCATGACCAGTCAGGCGCAGCCCAGGAAGGGCTGTGAAAGTGGCCACCGGCGGGGGTACCTGCCGCTGCAGCGCTGCCCAGCCCGGAGGCTGCCCCAGCCAGGAGTTGGGAACAGGCACGCCTCGCCGCCTGGCCTGGAAGGGCTCCTGGTGGAAGTGGCCACCTGCAAGGCCATCATGATCCTGCGCTCCCGGAACTTCAGCAAACAGGCTACCGAGGTCCTACCTGAGTAATTCTATTCCCACCTGAGTACCTGCATCCCAGTGAGGAGGCTAAGGAGCAGCTCGCCAAGAAGTGTGGCATCACCCTCTCTCAGGCCTCCAACTGGTTTGGCAACAAGCGGATTCGATATAAGAAAAATATCAGAAAGTTTCAAGAGGAGGCAAACATCTATGCCATCAGGACCGCCGTGTCTGACACCCAGGGGGGCCACAGCCACACCAGCCCCCCAACTGCCCCTTCTTCCGCAGGCTCTGGCCGCGCTTTCAGTCTTCCAGGATCAGGAGGCATGTTTCTGGGGATGCCTGAGCTCAGCAGAAATGCCTACCCTGCTTCCCAGGGGGGAACCACTCCAACACTGATGGGCCCAGGGGCCACGGAGATAACCTCAGGGGAGGCCAGATGGACAGCCCTTGGGAAATGAGGAGGCTATGACCCCGTCCTCAGTGATGTCCCAACACAAGGACCAGGGAGTGTTCACCCTGACATGCCCAAATGGTCTCACCCCTCAGGGTCACAGGGTGGGGGCTCACAAGGTGACTCTTAATGAGAGGACAAAGGCATCCAGAGGACAAGCCCCAGACACAGGAGAAGCACAAGATGGAGAAGGGCAAATGGGGTCTCCCTACCTTAGCTGACTCAGTGCTGGGGTTGCTGACTACATAGCAAGGAGAAGGGGGTACCCTAAAAAGAAGGTGGGGTCTGTCTCCCCTTTTTTCCCGTCTCTTCAATCTTTTCATCTCCCCATTTCTTACACAGAAACACACCCAGAACCCTATCTTTTAGATCTTCTCTCTCTCATAGACATACACAACTATTTTCTTTCTCTTTCTCATAGATACATACACAACTACTGTTTCTCTATAGACATATATACATTCTCTCTCTTTCAGACACATATATGACTATCCTGTTTCTCTCCCTCCCCCTCTTTCGTTTCACCCATTCTCTCTCCCCTACCCCTTACCTGCTCTGGGATCTGTGGAGATGCCAGTCTTGCCCTTGCTCTACCTATCAGAGATGCCAAAAATGGGGACACAACTTCTAGACTTCCAGATTGGAGAGGGTGCAGGTTGGGCTGAGGGACATCCCCCCACACTATGCACAAATTTCATTGACCAGGCCTCTAGTTATTTATAAAAGGAAAAATAATAAGTTTTCAGTGAATACACCTGGCAGGCACCAGCTTATCTAAGGCATAATAATCAACATCAGCAGTAGTTCGACACATGGACATCATGTACGCCCTGAAATAATACACTGAGAGGAATACATTACTTCTGTAGAGACCGTGCCAAGAATGCATAGTCTGGATTTAGTCATCAGAAAACATCAAACAAACTTAAAATGAGAGACTTTATACAGTATTACAGGCCAATATTTATCAAAAGTACCAGGCCTCAAGGCAAAGCCTGACAATGTGTCCCCGAATAAATGACACTGAAAAGAGATGACAACAAAATGCAACAGGTGTTCCAGGACTGGATCCTGGGCCAGAAAAGGGGTAACAGTGGGGAAATTGACAAAATGTAATGAGATTTGAAGACTAGATAATAGTGTCTCATCAGTGCTAATTTCCAGATTTTGATACTGTAATGATGTAGGATTTAATATTGGGAATTCTGGATCAAGGCTATACTGGAATTCTTTGCAATATTTTTGAATTTCACATTTTATACAAAGTCAACACAATATACATTGATTAAATCATAAATGATTTGAGGTTAATCAGGAAAAAGTAAAGGAAAAAGTAAAGGAAAAAGTAAAAATGCATGTGAAATTCAAGAAACAATCAGCAGTAGTATGAAACAGAATTATACCTTACAAAATCACTAGGGGGAAAAGTAGAAAGAAAAGAATATATATATATATATATATATATATATATATATATATATATATATATCATACACCATGAGATAAATTCTATTACTTAGAAACTTAAAATAAGGGAAATTGAATAACTTGTCCAAAGCCATGTAGATAGTGAATGAAAAAATCAGACTTGAAACCAAAATCAGAATCCAAAGTGTCCAACCACATTAGGGACATTCTTATCTAAGAAAACATGCTTCTAAATGACTATATCCAGTAATTGTCTTATCTAGTTTAATATCAAATTTTTAAAAATATAATCTTTGTTGGGATATTTAAAAGGCTCAGCAGCAAAAAAGTTTACTAAATTATGTTTAATGACATGAATACAAAGATGAGAGAACTCAATCTCTTGGGTCAGGAATAATAAAATCTCTATTTGTAAGTAATTGGGACATTGATTCCAGAATTTGTAACATTCAGATAAAAGGTAAAGGCAAGTATTTTTCAGTGACTTAATTTTTAAAAACGAGTTCTGTAAAACAGATGTATGGAACATAAAGCAAAAATGTATTGAGTCAAAATGCCATTTTCCTTTCTAGTTTATATGGTCCAACATACACGTTGCAAAGGTAAGCAGGAAGCTTGTCAGGTTCAGGAGTGGTCCCGCCATAAAATAAAAAGTCACAGGGAACAGCAAATACCAGAGTCAAGTTGCTGAAGCAAAGGCAAAAATAAAAACTCAAACCAAAACATACATTGATTTGACTGTCATGGTTGGTTGGGTTTGGCGTGATCCCTGGCAGGCTCTGTTTTACATTGAGAAATGATGAACGCTGGCTTTTTCTTCCGACATGTTTGCAGTGAGGTGTAGAACATAGGAAAGGCTAAGCAACATTTTAATGATTGCTCCAGCATTATAATAAACTGAAAAAGATCTGGGAGAGCACAAATAAGCAGCACATTAGAAATCTCCTGTGGCACCCTGGAAACCTTACAAAGGAAACGCTAGCATGTTTTCCATTCACTCGGCCTAAAGCACAATTCTCCAGTTTCCTGGATATACTAATTTCATAAAGAATAATTGAAGTGTCATATAGAACACACACAATCAAAAAGAAAAGAAGGGCTACAAAATCTTTCTTCCTTTTAATTGTTGATTCATTCTGATTGGGATTGGATGGCTTTTCAAAGACAAATAAATGCCTGCGGGCTATTAAATAATTAAAATGCTAGCAAAGAGGAGTAATAATTACAAAAAAATGTGTGTCTGGATTATACACATATCCATTGAAAAGAGTGAGAGATACTAGTGAATACTGAACAGAGTCATAAAAGCAAAAAATAAAAAATAATTGATAATATTTATAGGAATGTATTAAAGATAAGACATTTAAAAGCAAACCCAAGTTCAGCAACAGAAAGGACTTACAAGTAATTGTATACATCATTCTTGTGAAAAACAATAGAGTCCCATCATAGGGTGAAATGTTTATTTCCATAACTTGAAATATGAAAGGAAAACATGTACTCAGACATATAGCCGGCTCAGATTTGTTTTGCTTGGATTTAAGTACTTTACTTGGAAATAAATTCTCATCATTTCAGCACAAAAACATATACTTACAGAGACTACCTATAAAGACTAGAGCTTTCAGTGGGATTCTTCTAGATCATTGCTAGAAGAAAGGTTTGTGAAGTTTAGGAAAAGAAAGGTAGGCAGGTTTGCCTAATCATCATGGCAGAACCCTTCGGGTTGGTTCTTCATGTTCATGATAATCAACAGTGGAGGAATATCCTGATTTACAATAATTATTTTCATTCTGAGGTAACAATATCTTGACAATCCCTTTTATAGCATGTTACCTTTCTACCATTAACTAATTACGTGGTGGATAGAAGAAATAAAGTGATTGTTTTACAACGGAAGCAAAATAGGTTTGGTTAGTCAAACAGTACAAGTTTTTTGTTCTTAACTAGGAACATTTTAGGCATAGAATTTTTAGAGAACACAAGAGTTTTTTATATCTCATAACATTAGTTTGGTTGCTTATAATAAGCTTATTAATCCAAAAGAAGAGGTTATGGGTAGGTTGTAAATATAATCAAAAAATGCTATATTTAAATATGCTTAACATTTAAACACTCTAAGGAATGACACTAAGCTTTTAAGTATTTATTCGTCTTCTCTTAATAACAAAATAATTAGCTGTCATTTCCTGCAGTCTGATACGTCGCTAATTTCTAAGGCACATAGTTTGCGACAAAGCAGCAACAAATACACTTAAATTATAGAAGATGAATATCGAATACATATGAACCATATGAAACTCAAATTTCAGATAAGTCCAAAGGCAAACTATGTTAGATTCATGAGCAGTTGCCTTGTTTGACAAAAAGTAAGATTAAAAACCCCAGTAACTTAGGGCTCTGTCTAGTAACACCCATTTTTACCTGGACCACAGAGGCCAAGGATATAGTTTTTAAAATAACTGTTTTATAGATTTTAGCAGAGGATTACCCACCATGTTAGGCCACCAATAAAGATTTCGTGGTGATGATGATGATGATGAACTCTAAAATATCAACTGAGTTCCAAATTGTGTGCTGGAGAGACACAGGAAGAAGTCATAATGAAGTCTTGAAAATGTTAGGTAAACCACTGACATTTTTAAATTAAAATAGGTAGAGAGAGTAATTATTTTTAAATTAAGCGAGGGAGACCTTGACTAAAGTAATGAGGATAAGATCTATATGTCTCTAATATATAATAAAGAAATGTTATATAGAATTCCCTTATTGATTTAATTCTAGTGTTAGTTATGGAAAAATACTACTCAAAAAAGAGTTTTAGAGAAGAAAGTATATGTTTTAATAAGATGAGGGGAGGTGTGAAAAAGAGGTTGAGAGGATGATTTCTTCAAATGAAACCTAAGTCTACAGAGAACAACAGTCAACAACTTCAAGAACCTTTTCTTACATTTTAACAGGTAAAAATAAAAATAGAAGTGAGAATATGACTAATATTGATATTCCTAAATTCGCTTTTGTAAATTATGAATGAACTAGAGGCCCAATGCACGAAAATCATGCAAGAATAGGCCTTCCTTTCTCCAGGTGCCAGCATCCAGCTTCCCTCTGGGCACCCAGCTGGGACCCGGCCTTCCCTCTGGCTGCCAGCAGGCACCTGGAATCTGAGCTTCCCTCGCAGCCTAGGCTTCATCCAGAAGGTAGTCCGGAAGGATGTCTGGTCTAATTAGCATATTATGCTTTTATTATTATAGATTGCAGCCAGACCAAACAAAAATTTACCAGTCAAAGTATTAGCAATGTCCCTAAAATGTTGTGCAAAATTAAATCTAATCATAAAGCAAAGGTATCGATGAGAGGTTCCATATTTAAGTGACTACTACATCAAACTTTTCTGATAAGAAAAGAATAATATTATAGTATGATTACTGACTAATATGGTTGCTTTAGAGTCTTAATTTTTATATTTAATTTCCATAAAATGGGACAGATGATTAAAATGGTAAATGTACCAATAAGTGTTCCTGGTCAAACTCAAAATCATTTTATTCCAATATACTTAAGCAAAGAGGGAGAATTTTCTACCTTTTGATGATCATGTTTTTATCATTATGGTTGGGTGTTCTTGGAAATGTTCACAACAAAACAGAAAATCTTTAAAAGGATGTTTTCAATAGGCATAATTTCAAATGCACGGCCAGAAGGTTTTAATAAATTTAAACAAGTATAGTGTCAAGCAAAAGGTTAACATATACCTCTGTGAAGACCTCTGTTTGACGGGTCCTTGAATAGTTTGTGGTTAGGTAAGACTTTGTTACATAAACTATATATTGAGCTTTATGCCTTGTAATTATGTTAAGTGTTATTTGTGAAAGTTCCTTCAACGTATTTGAAATTGCGCTTCCTCAGCTGGCAGCAATTACAGATTCAGAGACCACCAGAAATAATTCTGCAGTCTCTTTTGGGATCCGCAAGCTTGTTTGAACACTGAAGCAAGGGTACGGGAACATTCCATTCGGATAATGAATAAGGCCAGAGGGAAGGTTATTCTTTTCCACGAAGAAGAAAATGCTGCTCATAAATGATTCAAAAGCCCAAAGAGAAATGATGATTCTACCAACATATGCAGCTCTGTCTGAAATCAGAGCCATCCTATGCAGGATTTTGAACTTTGAAAGTAACAGCTCACACAAGTTACTGACTACTTCTTGCCCAGTCAGTACATTCATCTAACAAAGCAATTTCCATATGAGCAACCACAAACATTTCTGGCTTTGGTTGTTAATCTCCCATGAAAAACTATTTCCATACTATTTTTAACTTCTATATGGTAGTGATTATCTGTTTATCTCTGAAGCATGACAACTCTTACAGTGCCTTTTATAATGTATTTATACCATTTTCCCTCCCATGTCCTTGGCAGATGGAAGTATTCACATCTTCCTCCCAGGAACAAAAGTCGAGAAGCACATTGCTTTTCTTTCAAAAACTGGTTCCTCTCTGTCTCCCAGATTCTCACACTAGTAGGTCCACTTCTCACTAGCTTTTCAATTTCACCTTCTGAGATAAAAAATGCAATTGTGTGATACTTGAAGTCAATTAGTGAAAAGTAGGTTAAATAGCAAATGTAATTCATAATTCACCTTGACCATATGTTTATAAAATTAAGTGTTAAATATTTTACTAGAAATTAGGACTTGAATTGAAAAAGCATGGGAATCCTTTCAAGATATTTAAATAGAGATATAAATTAAGATTTATTACACACAGTTTAACAAATGTTTTAAATTAACTCCCTTAGTATACTTAATATCCATATAATATGAATATTCTTTTATCTTTACAGATGAGAAACATAAACTTTAGAAAAATTAGATATCTCATATTAGTTTAGAGACCAAAGAAGTGATAGTTGTGGGTATTGAATCCAGTTCCATCTAAATTTCAAAAATAACTTCTATGATTCTGTGCTCTATCTTTTCTGAAGTTCAAGAAGGACTGAATTACCAACTTGATAGACTTCAAATATGTAAAACCTAAAACAGAGTTACAAATTGATGCTACCAACTGCAAAACTACACATGGGCTTTATTTTTAAGAAACTCATAGTTGAGTGTTGGAGACAAACATATTAAGTTTCATGGTGTCTTTTAGAGCTGTGTCCCTTGCATCAATTACATGGAACATCAGCATGACACAGGCAAACTTTCATGGAAAAAAATGGATATCCATTGCCTATTTGGGTAGAGTGAGAGAAAAGCAGTGGAAAGATATATATGTAATTATATTAATATTATATAATAAAATAGAATTATATTATGTAATATGATTATAACAATTATATTGTATTACATATAAAAATAACAATTGTATCAATATTAATCATATTCTTAATAATTTAAAGCAATATATTATACACACATATAGATATAGTTATAGATATAGATAGGTATCTTCCTACTACCCTTCTTTTACTTCATCTCAATAAACAATGAATACCTACTTTCTTCCATGGAAACTTCTCTGTGAAGTGCTAATAATCCATGTATTTTATAACACACATATATACATTTACATATATATAAATAATATATATTATATTACACATACAATCTAATCTAATAAAAGAGTAATATGCAAATTGACCCTCACTCCGTAACATCTAAATCATGCCCACCAGCCAAGCCAATCAGAGCGACTATATGCAAATTAACCCAGCCAAGATGGTGGCCAGCAGCCACGGAGCTGGAACAAGCAGGAATGCAGCGATGCAGGAAGCTAAGGTTCCTGTCTGCCTAGGCCCACTCAAGGCAACAAAGTTTCAATTATAGAAGATAAATAAACCCCAGAGACCTGCTTCAGCCTTGGGCTCAAGGAAGCGCTGGGAGCCTGGGTTGTCAGGGGAAACCTGACCTGGGCTCTGGTTAAAGCAACAAAGTTTCAACTTTAGAAGTTAAATAAATTCCAGTCAGCCTTGCTGCAAACAGCCCTCAGCCCAGGCTGGCCAGGTATCCCAGCAGGACCCCCTTCCCTGAAGGGGCTGTGGGCAGCCTAAAAATGGCCTTCAGCCCCTCACCCAGGCTGGCCAGGCACCCCAGTAGGGACCCATGGAGTGAGGGTCCCCACTCGGGGGCTTGACCAGCCTGCAAACAGCCACCAGCCCCTCACCTAGGCTGGCCAGGCATGCCAGCAGGTGGACATCCCCTGTGGGGTCCCAGACTGTAAGAGGGCACAGGCCGGGCTGAGGGACCCCCCTCCACCCGAGTGCACAAATTTTTGTGCACCGGGCCCCTAGTATTTTAATATTTGTGTATGTATGTACATACATTATTTTAATACTTATGACTAAATGTATTTCCTCTATCTGAGAGCTCTGTGTTCTATACTTTGTGTGAAGTTTGAATTCACCAAGATTATTTCTTAAAACACTCTATTACAGAAAATAAGATTAAGACACACTTTACAAAGGAGAACTGAGATGTTCAACTGTAATATAACCTTTTTAATGTGGATAACCATGAATGGGAAATAGCTGGAATCAATGAATGAAAAGGGACTTTTGCTCTTTATTATATGTACTTCTATCTTGTTTTCTAAAAAAAAAAAAAAACAAACAAACATGGGTTCATGTATTGATTTTTGTAATGGTAACAATGCCAAAGGCATAATGGCATTCAAAATTAAATACTCAAAGGAAATTTGACTTTAGACACAACTATATAAAATCTCCTTATTGGGATATGATTGAAAACACTAATATTTAAATTTTATTTTCTATCATCCTAATCCAACAAAAGGTTAATTTCCCCTTCAACCTTGATTGACACTATATATGATTACAAATATTTCAGGGCTTTTTCATCACCATATCACATACAGTATATCAACACATTATGAATTACATAGTGCATGCATGCAATTATTATCTTGCAAAAATATGAATATTTAGTGATAAACAATTAATGCTTAATTAGAACTTTACAAAAATATCCTGTACGAAAAATATTTTACTATATAAGCTTTATTCATTATTGAAGGGACAAAAAATAGATATCATAAATATTAAAACAACAAAACCAACATGTTATATAAATATGCAAAGTTAATAGAACATGTCAATTATCCATATACACTGACACATTGCTCTAACTGAATTCTTTACAGCTGAGAACAAGATAATCACTTCTAGAGAATGTCTGCTGTTTACTTATCACCTACTATAATAATTCAAATAGGACAAATCATTTACAGCCTAAATATCTGTAATTCCCCAAGAAAAGAATTTGGTTACTGAAAGGTATCACTGAATAAGTACTATATCTTGAGGGGAGTGGGGAGGAGGTTTAAACTATCATTGAGTGCATCCTGAAAAATATAAAAGTCAATCTGAAGTATTTTAAAAAAACTATTATCCAAGATTGTTTTCAAATCATTCAAGAGCTTTTATGCTGGTATTCAAATTATACTCAAGCTCACATTTACCTGTATTAACCTGTATTTTATGTTTTACCTTACATAAATGAGGTGCATATGCTTATTATAAATGCTATCCTACACATGCTCCAAAACATATACATGAGGAGGAGGAGCAGTAGAAGCTGAAAATCTGCACTATAAGAACATTGTCACCTTGGGTATGTCAGTAAGCTCCTAGAATTCTAATTTTTCTTTTTTATCTGCAACACTGGGAGAAGAAAACCTGACATGTCCACCCCTGAACCTGTCCTATCTCAAAAACATGTTTCTAAGGTTTAAATGTGAGTTCTGATAAAGTCCTGATGCAACATAACATTTTATGAAGTCACCACAATTTTTATCACTGGTTCTCTTTATGCGACAGAGGGGAAGTGTTAATTAAATTAAGATAGTTTAAAATAGTTTACTAGTAAATAGTTTAAATCTTTTCAGGAAAAAAAAAAACTAATACTAAAAATAACACTAAAAAAATATAAAATAAAAATGTGATAACAGATATCAGATGCTTTTTGACTACACCTGCCTTTAGATGTCACTGGTGCTTGGCATATAGTTGGAACTTCACAAAAATTGATCAATAAAAGAAAGAATGAAAAATTTGTCTCTTGTGTTACCCAAACTGGAATCTGCTATATGGCTTAGGAGTTAATATAGCTTAAATACTCCCAGCTCAGGTATTTGGCATAATTTTCTACCTTGGAATTCCATCTATAGTTGCACTGCTCTTACAGAGCAGAAAACTTGTTTCAAAATACAGGGCAGTGCCATGATTAACAGGCTCAGTTTGGTCAGCCACACTTCCCACAGACATAATTAAATTTAAGGTTATTATTATTTTGCCCTCATTAAAATTATTTGTAAATAAAAAATATCACATAGAATTATTGTTCCTAAAAGAGTACACCCAAAGGCATACTATACAAACTAAAAGAAAATATAAGTACCATAGTTGTTATTAATCAATTCATCATAGGACTGGTTTTTAAGTAACTTTGCTTTATTCATATAAATTACTATGCAGGGACATAAACAATTAACTACAGAGTTGAATGGCTTCTGTTGAAGCACCAGGAATGGGGAGCAGAGAAACCTTCCTTCTCTGGCCCTCACTCCTCATCCACAGAAAACCCAGGAGGGATCTGACCAATATCTCTGTAGACCACAGTTCAAAAATCACAGCCTTAAGTAAACCTTTCTACCTCAGTCTTCTGAGAATACCCTTTCTAATTCACAGGGAAACTTTTATGAGATTAGACTATTTCCAGCATCCCTTGTATATCTGTTTCAATAATCCAGGACACATCTAATCTAATAAAAGAGCAATATGCAAATTAACCATCACCTGTTACACCCACAAGCCATGCCCACAAGCCACGCCCAGTCACCAATCAGGAGAACATATGCAAATTAACCTCAACTAAGATGGTGGCAGCCATGGAGATGGAGTTGCCCCTGGCAATGGAGGAAGCCAGGGCCCTGTGGGCCCTGAGCTCTACTCAAGGCTACAAAGTTTCAATTATAGAAGATAAACAACCCCCAGATACCTGCTGGGCTGGGACCTTGGGTTGCCAGAGGCAACCCAGGCTTTGAGTGGGGGACCAAGGCAATGAAGTTTCAATTACAGAAGATAAATAAACCCCAGAAACCTGCTTCCAGCCAGGCAGCCCAGTAGGGACCTGAACCCTGAAGAAGCTGTGGGCAGCCTGAAACAGCCATCAATCCCTCACCCAGGCTGGCCAGGCACACCAGCAGGTGGACATCCTCCAAGGGGTCCGAGACTGCCCGAGGGCACAGGCTGGGCTGAGGGACCCCCTCAAGTGCACAAATTTTTGTGAACCAGGCCTCTAGTTTACTTATAAATGTAAGACATTTATAGCAAATAGAATGCATTGTTATTACATTTGAAGGTCACGGACTGCTAAGAACATTATCATTTTTTAGAAACTATTTTTGAGCACCTAGCATGTCTCAGACACTAAAGACAAGCATGAAACATTTTACTAGAATGAGGAACCAATGCATATATTGCACATTAATATCCAACACTGGTGACGAACTTGAGGACAAGAATCTTTTCTTAGTCCTCTCCACATGTTCCTTTAATGCCCCATTTCCTGCATATTCCACAGTCATTGGGATCCTACAGCAGAAATTAGAACAAATCAAGGCTACTTCATGGTTTTGCAACAAATGTACCACTGGAATAAAGTCATCCATCCATTTACTGGGCTGCCTTTGCACTACAAGCGCAGAAGTGAGCACCCTCAAAGCCCCTTTACCTTCTTTCACCTTTTATAAAAAAAAAAAGAAAACTATTTTATAACAATGTGCAAAAAATGATTTTGATATGTAGGCTTCAATTATACAATTTCTTTAATATTTAATCAATGCTCAACACCAAAATTTTATGCAAAACACCAAGAAACCAATGTTGCTATATTTTTCTTCTCTAATTTATGTAAATGATTTAAAAAATAGACCCTAAATGAGCTAACAGCTGTACAGAACTTTTGATTTAGCTTTCCACAAAGACTAACAAGTCTAAAATATTAAACACAAGAGATTTACGTGAGCTTTGTAAATATGAATATTAAAACATTTCATTTTAAAAGGCATACTAAAAAGGTACCATATATATTCTAGCATTCACTATAATTCTTATCCTTCCCAGACTAGTAATTATTATTACTAGAGTGTTAAGAAGATTATTTATTAAACTGCATTTGAAATTGCTTGATAAGAAAACTCTGGCAAGGCATTGGTATGAGTAATTTCAGGCAAGCCTGGATTTCACTGAGTACAAAATATGCACATGTTCATCTACTAAGTTCAAACATTCAGTTTCTATAGCAATTTAAATACAGAAACTTACCTAATGGGAAAAGGTTCTAATTTAAAGAATAAAGTTCCATATTGTACTATAGAGATTGTATAGGGAGAGAAAGACTTTACACATTGAGATGCTTGGTAATTTAAACATAAATGCTGATGAAACTGTTGAATTTTAAGTTAGTGATGGTTCCAAAATAGTCCCCATTTCCTAAAGAAAGTGAAATTTGGGACAAGTTTCCCTAGGTTTGTCTACACACACTAACATTTTCAATTTAGTTGGCTACTAGCATACCTTATAAGTATACCTTATAAGTATAGATCTGTAATAAATCTACTCTTGAGAATAATGTATAATTCAAAAATCTATCCTGTGTTAAAATCTAATGTGATTTAAAGCACTTTTAGATGTTAGCACATTAATGCTTTATAACTCACTAGAGCACATAATAATGAGTTTCAACTCTAGTTCTTAGATGCTTCCTGCTCAGACAGGATTGTAATAAGAGCTCACCAAGATGATTTAAAGATAAATTATAAATGCCTGAAATATATAAATAGAAAATTTATAACTGGGTAGCTGGTAGTCTTACACTGTATTTGAAGCTCCTGGTTAAAAAATTATGTTTGAAAAAATAAAATATATTCTTTATCATGTAACTGGCTATGTTTGTGAGTGCAAAGCACTCATAAGCTATATACAGAGTCCATATCAATATCATTACCATCACAGCCAAAACCATCATCCCATCTTAGAAATAAAGCAACATAGCCAAGCCAAAAACACCCCCCCAAAACACATCTACAGACAATTTTCCTCTCTGGGGTTGAAGCACTTGAAAGTATATGTGGTAGAAATGTATGCTTCTGGGTGTTCAGAAGGTGAAATTTTTCACTACTAAGAGACCATTTTACCATATGATACACAGGGAATTAAACACTTCTCAATAATTTTGAGACTAAAGTCAATAGAAAAACAAGATCCCTAGTAGGGGGTGCGCAGGAGGCAGGATTTACCTAATAGTTTATTTCCCCTCAATTTAAACCTCCTCTATACTTTCAGAAACTTTAAAATTTATTTTAACTATTAAAACAAAAACTTTCATCTTTTTAAGCAAAAACTGTTAAAATGAATAGAATGGCTATTCAGAGGCGATGTTGGAGTGATTCCATTCATTACAAAATCACTGCTGATATGATACCCTGGTGGGTTGCCCAGTGGTTGGAACATCATTCTGTACACCAAAATGTTGAAGGTTTGATCCCTGATTGGGGCACATATGGAAGGCAACCCATCTCTATCTCTCTCTCTCTCCCTCTCTCTCTCTCTCTCTCTCTCTCCCCTCTCCTCCGCTTCCTTTCTCTCTCTTAAAAAATGAGTAAACATATCAATGGGTGAGGATGAAAAATAAATAAA
>PVJC01036397.1:0-17737 GCA_004026665.1 Murina feae | reverse complement strand
ATCCTATGGTGGTTTGTTTCCTTTTGTGTTAGTTAATATTTTACTGGTTCAATTTAATCTGAGCACTCCCCTGAGGGTATACATTGATCATGCTTTCCTCCAGAGGGTTTCATTTGTTTCTATTGGAACTGTGGGCACTGCTGGTTTAGTGCCACATTAGTCCTCTCAGATTGGGAAACTTCCAGATTCATCTTCTCTAAATCCCTGTGTGTTAATGTTAAAGACGGTACAACACTGATGTAGGCATTTATCCTGAAGTAAACTAAACTGGCTTCCACATTCTCTTGCCACCCACCATTCTCAAATCTTATTTTAGTTTTCTGTTGCTGTTGTTATTGGCCTTGAAAGAAGGCCTCCCTCCCTCCAGCTCTCCATTTTTCCCTTCCTTCCTTCCTTCCTTCCTTCCTTCCTTCCTTCCTTCCTTCCTTCCTTCCTTCCTTCCTTCCTTCCTTTCTTCTTTCATTCCTTCCTTCCTCTCCCTTTTTTATCCCCTTTATTATGTTTGCAATTTATTATGAAGTTTGCTTTAATACATCAAAGAATTAGTTATAGCCTTGGCAGGGTTGCTCACTTGGTTAGACCATTGTCCCCAAACACCAAGGTTGCAGGTTTGATTTCTGGTCAGGGCACGTACAAGAAGCAACCAATGAATGCATAAATAAATGGAACAACAAATCAATGTTTCTCTCTCTCTTTTCTCTAAAATCAATTAAAAAGAATTAGTTATATTGTCATGAGAACGTTAGCCTAGACTGCCACCCTGCAGAAAGTGGCTGATGAGAGTCTGATCTCTGAGCTGGAATGTTACCACATTTCATTTAGTCAGAGTTAGTTTTTCCTATGAGAAATGGGGACACTGATAAGGCCACCTCAAGGTGATGCTGAGGATTGCCAAGGTAGTGTTTGTGAACTCAGTTTGCAACCATTGGCTACAGAGCAGTTAGCACATAGAAGATGTGCAATTATTCTGTCAAGAGCCAGTAGCTAAACACAAAGGCTTTGCCTCCTGTGGACCTCGAGGAAAAATTAAAACTTACTTAGCAGTGTTTGTCACTCAGGTTAGAGAAAGTCTTGGCAATGCTCTCCTCCTCCCTATGAAGACATGCTGGGAGAAAAACTAGAAACAAAAGAAAAATGTGAAAAGAATGTTGCTTGTGTATGGATGCTACTGGGAAGGCTTGAGAAGGGTAGATGAAAGACGATGGAATAAACATGTTGACAGGATAAAATACAACAAGATGGCTACTAAGCTTGAGAACAGCTGTGAAAGGAATGAACATAGAACAATAATAATCAGAAATTTCCAGGAGGAGAGAATACAGTAATTGTTATATGTTGTTTTTTTGTCTCAAGCCCCTATTGTCTGAAAAGCAGCTGTATGTGGTTTTCACACTCTACTTGTTAGACTCTATCATCATTAATAAGCTATCAACATTGTATTCTTAGATACTATTTGTATAACTTAATTTTCACTAACTCTTTTAACACTAAAACTAACAGGCTTTCCTACATGCATTTTTAAAAAATATATTTTTATTAATTTCAGAGAGGAAGGGAAAGGGAGATAGAAACATCAATGATGAGAGAGTATCACAGACGGACTGCCTCCTGCACACCCCCTACTGGGGATCAAGCTGCAACCCAGGCATGTACCCTTGACTGGAATCGAACCTAGGACCCTTCAGTCCACAGGCTAATGCTTTATCCATGGAGCCAAACCAGCTAGGGCCCCACATGCATTTTATAAAATTAATGTTTAAAACAACACAGTAAAATATACATATATTTGTTGATTTTAGAGAGAGAGGGAGAGGGAGAGAGAGATGAAAACATCAATGATGACAGAGAATCATTGATTGGCTGCCTCCTGCACATCCCCCACTGGGAATTGAGCCTGCAACCCGGGAATCGAATTGTGACCATCTGGTTCATAGGTCGATGCTCAACCATTGAGCTGTTTCAGCTGGGCAGAAATAGGCATTTTTAATTCTCCTTTTTCTAGTTAATAAAATTGAAGTTATTTTTTTAAAATCCTTTCCTTTGATTTGCAAGACAAGGTTCTGAATCTTCCCAGTAGCATTATTTCCTTAGATTGTCTCCCTTTGACCCACAGCTCAGATTTCTCATCAATAGTCGTGGCGTAAAACAGATTCCAGTTTTTGTGCCTTACTTACATGTACTGAGAGGGATTGCAAAGGTGTTTAGTATTTGAATTTTAATTATTGATCTGATTACTTTTATAGTGTTTCCCTCCGGTTGACACATGTTTTCAAGAATCTGCTAAAAAGAATCTGGTAAAAACCTAACTTTCTTTATTCCTTCTGCAATAATAAATCAATGCCAATATAGGAGACTTTAAGTTCAATGAGGAAAAATAAGAGAATTAAATAGTTAATAATACAGATTTCATGCCATAAAACCCATGGGTTCCAAAGCTCAGTGTTTGGTAGAAGTAACCCAAGAGAGGGGAAAAATGATCCTTGATGTGATTTAGTGTGAAAACAAACATTGTTTGTAAGTGGCTCACATATTACTGAAATTTCTCTTGTTTATCCTCATAGAAAGAGAATATCATATAACATGGTACGCAACTCACTCAAGCATCCCTCCAGAAAATACAGATGTATTGATGAAGCTACTTTTCACTAGATTCTTTGGGGCCATTATTATAAAACAAAATTACAGAACAATTCAATGAAAATAGTTCTATGAGAGTAAATATGATATAGCCCAGATGTAGCTCTCATCCCTACTTTAGGGAATGTATGTACGTGTGTGTATGTTTAAATTTACATAAGATTTATAAATAGCCATTTAAAGTATATATTTTAGGGACTTATGACAAAATTATTGTTGAGTCCCTGTCTAAGAATACACTGGATATTCAAGGCAGCTCTAAGCATGAGCCTAATTGGGTTGCTCAAGGCCCAGATACTTTTATGCAGGTGCAAGGTCACTGCAAGCCTTACACTGTACTCACATGCCCTTCTGTAGCCAAAATATGATTGATGTAACTATTGGCATGAAGCCTCCTTTGTATCTGGAGTAATATATAGGTTAATGACCAGCTAGTCTGAAAGAGAGCAGCTAGGAAGGGAAAAGGCCAGAGAGCTCAGACAGAGCTGAGAGCTGATACTGCCATGATGTAAGGCTAAGAGCTCATAGAGAGCTCAGGTATAGCTACCATGTGAACCAGCTAGTGTGGTGGGCAGGAGAAGCTGCTGAGGCAGAGAGCTTAGGTACTGCTGCAATGAGAGGTGGTGAGTCTAGGGGGCGGTATGCGGCTGCTCAGATAATAGCTGTGGTTACAGAGACTGATACTGCTTTGTGGGAAAGATGTACATGTTAAGCATCTGGTGTCTAGCTGCCTGTCTGGCTGGGACATTGTTCAGCCTGTATGGACACTGCTATGAAGGACTGTCTTGTCTGATGGCTCTATGCCCACTGGCTTCTGCAATAAAGACTCATTCTTATATACCCACAACCACTCATGACTTCTCCATCTAAGACCCAGTGTCTGAGCCTAGGCAGAGGGGCTCAGACCCAATACAAGTAACTAGTGAGTGAAGGATAATGGAGGAACTTGGACTAAGTTCCCAACAGTTAGTATAGTAGTAGGGTTCAGGAAGGAACCTGCCCTGGCATAGTCAGGAAGAATTTAGAAGAATGTATGAACTCAGAGCAACTCAGAGCAGCAGTGCTGAGCAGTCCTCTGGCTTGGCTCTGACAATTATATACCCACATATCTATATATTCACCACAAGCATTTCTGTAACTGCCAAAATTCTTGTCCCACTTTAGTGAAAACCCCACAGACCCTCTAAGCCATCACTAATATGCTTTGTGTCACTAAAGATATAATTTGTCTTTTCTAGAGGTTAATATAAATGAAAATATAAATATGTACTATTTTATACCTGGCTTCCTATGCTTGGTGCAGTGTTTTTGAGATTCATTCATCTTGTTGCATGTATCTCGCTAGTTCATTTATTTTTTGCTTACTAGTATTCTATTGTATATCTAGGCCTTTTCTTTTTTACTTTAAATAATTTTTTATTTTCCAATTACAGTTGACATGCTATATTACATTAGTTTCAGGTATACAACCCAGTGATTAGACATTATATAACTTATTAAGTTATCACCCCGATAAATCTAGAACCCATCTGATACCATACAGCTATTACAATATATTAACCATATTCCCTATGTTGTACTTTACATCCATGTGACTATTCTGTCTATGTAACTACTAAATTGTGCTTCTTAATCCCTTCACCTTTATCACCCATCCCTGCAAACCCCCCTCCCATATTAAAGAATATCTTTCAACATTTCATGTAATACTGTTTTGGTGGTACTGAACTCCTTTACCTTTTTCTTGTCTAGGAAGCGCTTTATCTGTCCTTTGATAGATGATAGCTTTGCTAGATAGAGCAATATTAGTTGTAGGTCCTTGCTTTATATCACTTTGAATATTTCTTGCCAAATCTTTCCAGCTTGCAAAGTTTCTGTTGAAAAATTAGCTGACAGTCTTAGGGGAGCTTCCTTGTATATAACTAATTCTTTTCTTTAATTTTTAAATTAAATCTTTATTGTTGAAAGTATTACATGTGTCCCCTTTTCCCCCCATTGACCCCATCTATCCCCCCCCCCCCCCCCCCCCCCCCCCCCCCCCCCCCCCCCCCCCCCCCCCCCCCCCGCCCGCAAGTCCCCTCTCCAGGCCTTCACCACACTATTGTCTGAGTCCATGGGTTACGCATATAAATTCTTTAGTTGATCTCTTCCCCCCACCCCCACCCATTCACCCACCTCTGACTTCCCTCTGAGATTTGACAGTCTGTTCCATGCTTCTGTGTCTCTGGTTCTGTTTTGTTCATCGGTTTATTCTGTTCCTTAGATTCCACATATGAGTGAGATCATGTGATAATTGTCTTTCTCTGATGGGCTTTATTTCTCTTAGCATAATACTGTCCAGGTCCCTCTATGCTGTCTCAAAGGCAAAGGGTAAGCTATATATATTTTTTACTGCTGCATAATATTCCATGGTGTGAATGTAACACATCTTTTTTAATCTACTCATCTATGATGGGCACTTGGACTGTTTCCAGATCTTAGCTTTTATAAATGGTGCTGTTATGAGCATAGGGGTCCATACATTCTTTCTGATTGGTGTTTCTGTTCCCTAATATATATTCTTAGAAGTGAGGCCAAATGGCAGTTCCATATTTAATTTTTTGAGGAAATTCCTTACTGTTCTCCATAATGGCTGAACCAGTCTGAATTCCCACCAGCAATGGACTAGGGTTCCCTTTTCTCCACGTCCTTGCCAGCAGTTGTCATTTGTTGATTTGTTGATGGTAGCCATTCTGACAGGTGTGAGGTGATACCTCATTGTCATTTTAATTTGCATCTCTCTAATGATCAGTTTATTTGAGCATTTGTTATGTTTCTTGGCCAGCTGTATGTCTGCTTTGGAGAAGTGTCTATGTAGTTCTTTTGCCCATTTTTTAATTGGATTGTTTGTCTTCCTTTTGTTAAGTTGTATGAGATCCTTATGTATTTTGGGTATTAAACCTTCATCAAATGTATCATTGAAAAATATGTTCTCCCATACAGTCAATTCCCTTTTCATTTTGTTGATGGTTTCTTTGGCTGTATAGTTTTTTATTTTGATGTAGTCCCATTTGTTAATTTTTTCCTTAGTTTCCTTTGCCCTAGGAGATGTATCTGTACACATGTTACTATGAGAGATGTCTGAGATTTTGTTGCCTATGGTTTCTTCTAGGATTTACTAACTGCTTTTATATTGCTGCTTTTAAGATTTTCTCTTTGACTTCAACCTTTGGCATTTTAATTATGATGTGTCTTAGTGTGGGCCTCTTTGGGTTCATCTTGTTTGGGACTCTGTACTTTCTGAATCGGTGTTTCTGTTTCCTTCACCAGGTTATAAAAGATTTCTGTCATTATTTTTTTTCCACATAGGTTTTCTATTCCTTGCTCTCTGTCACATATGACCAGTGGTTGGAAGAGGGCATATTATTCATGTTAGAGAACTGTAGGAGCGATTGATTAAGGGGCTTCTCCGAAGAACCCGTGAAAGCATGCTATGGGAGAGTCAGCTTACATATCTCAGGTCCAGAGAACCCAGACGTGTACATGTGATATACCAGTCAACTAAGATCTTTTCTGCCTCCAGAACTCTTATACATTTT
The DNA here is from genome assembly GCA_004026665.1 of Murina feae. Classification (NCBI taxonomy): domain Eukaryota; kingdom Metazoa; phylum Chordata; class Mammalia; order Chiroptera; family Vespertilionidae; genus Murina; species Murina feae. The sequence goes on along the minus strand of PVJC01036397.1, from coordinate 11,522 downwards.
CCTGTATTCAATTCTGGACACACCAGAAACAATCTGGTAAATAGAGAAAAAAAAAGAATAAAAGTTAGAAGAATGGGAAAATCAACCAAACACATATATTTATAGCAAGTCTAAACTGGAAGAAGGCAGAAATTTTAGCTGGAAATGAAGTCTAGATTTTTATTTTAATCTTATACTTGGCTGACATATAACCACTGAGTGGTAACTATTTTATGATTTAGAAACAGCACTGAAGGGGCAGTTATGAAATAGGCCTACAGAGGGTGTCTAAATGGGCAACAGGGAAGAAAAGGGTAACACTTCTTTTTCTGATTCTATTCCATAAGCCTCATTTGTTAAGAATTCATGTAATTTGTGCATACTTGCATGATTGAAATTTATTTTACTGGCCTGAACACGAAATGTTAAATAATAATCACAGTTAATATGTTATCAGTCAGAAATCATTGCTATGATATCCATGTAATAGATAACCACCACAACATTATCAATGGGGTATTCACATCCTAGTAGATCTAACTATTTTCATATACCATCCGCTGTAGCAGATAATGTTTTATTTTTTAAAGTGACTTACGTTATAAAACATCATTGTGAATATAAGATCTCTTTTGGAAAAAAAATGTGGTTTGAATTATTCCAGTAGGTAGCCTCCTAGATATGTAGTAATTTTTTGCACTAGGATTTTTTCCCCTGGCTGCATGACTGTAGGTAATTCTTGAGATTGCAGCTTACCTAATGGAGACACATTGGCTGACATGGAGTGTTTAAAAATGACAATAGGAATTTCTAGGCAGGCAACTGAGATTGTCGGTCTGAGGAGGTGAAGGGATTCTGGTTTGGTGGTTAATGCGATTTCGAGGTGGACCCCAAGCAGCAGTTGTGTTCATTTAATGGCAAGGATGAGGGGGCACGAGGTAGGTGAGCTATCAGGTCTCTAATGAAGTTGAGGAACCTAATCATAGAGGAGTCGGAAGACAGTGGGTCCAGGTGGACATGCAGATAATTGCTGTCTATTCCACATGCTCTAGATGTCAGGGGCAACTTAGCAGAATTAATTGCAGAAACCACCTGTTATATGTGGGGAAATAAGATTTCATTTCCACCATGTCACCCATATTGCTTTTGTCTAAGTCACTGATAAACTTCAGGTGGAAAAAGCCAGTGATCTACTCTCAGTCCTCACTTACACTTTTTATTTTCAAACTTTGATACGTTTGATCCTTCCATCCTTCTTGAAACATTTTGTTCACTGTGCTTTTCAGGTGTGTGCTTTCTGGGTCCTCCTTCTATTTTAGTGGACAGTTTTCTCAGGCTTCTTTACTGTAGCACCTTATATATTGGAATGGCTTAGGTCCCCGTCTCTGTCCAAACACACTCTCTAAGCAATTTCAGCCACTTCATGTTTTAAATGCGATATATTGCCTGACACATCTTAAAGTATATATTCATTCTTGACGTTTCATTAAAATCGTTATCATATCCAACTGCCTACTCACCATCGGCGCACCTAGATGATTTTTACCTTCAAGCCTAGTGATTCCTGGTCTCCTTTTCTCAGTAAATGGCAACTCCGTAGAGGTCACGGTAGAAAAAAAAAAAAAAGTCATTTTATTCTGGCATCCTGTCGTCTCTGACATTCCGCATCTGTTATGGGCTGAATTGTGTCGCCACAAAATGTATGTGTGAAAGCCCTAACTCCCAGTGCCTCAGAATGTGAGTATATTTTTATTTAAAAAAGCAATTAAGCTCAAATGAGGTCATGTTTATAGGCCCTAATTCAGTGTGACTGATGTTGTTAAAAGAAGAGGAGATCAGAATACAGATACATGTAAAGACTGAGCGAGGACACAGGGAGATGTTGGCATCTGTAAGCCAAAGAGAGGAGGCCTCAGCAAAAGCAGCCCTGCCAACACCTTAATATTGGACCCTCACGCTCTGATCTGTGGCAAAATACATTTCTGTTGTTGAAGCTACCCAGTCAGTGGTATTTTATATGGCAGCCCAGGAAAACTAATATAACATCCAATCCATCAGTAAATTCTTTTGTTTCTGGTTTAAAATGTATATCCCAAATCTGATCATTTCCCACTACCTCCTCTGATCTTATCATAATCTGAGTCACCACAACTTTTATCTGGCTACCCTAATATCTTCTCAGCAAAAATCCTTACTTTCATTCATTATCTTTTAATTACTTCTATCCAGCAGCCAAGATAGTTCTGGCTAGGCTCAAAACCTTGCCATGGCTTACCCAAATAAAATATAAAACCCTTACTCAGGATTATAGGCCTATGGCATTTGTCTCTACCCTCTTTTAGGTACAAATCTCTCATTATCTTGCACCACTCTTACTGGCTTCCTTCTTCCTTCTTCCTGTTTCTTGGGTATTCCAAGCTTGTTCCCACCTCAGGAAATGTACATTACTATTCGTTCTGCCTGGCGTTACACAGAAATTTCTCTTTTTTCCTGCAAGCCTTTGCTCAAATGCTGAATCAGCAAAAGGAAGTTTCTGTTATACCTTGTGAAATGTCATTTTCTGTCCTAATCTCTTCCAATTTCTGCATCCTTTATTCTCCTTTGCAGCACTTACAAAATTAAATATTTATTATTTATTGTTAATCCACTCTGTCAGAATGTAAATTCTAACAATGGGGGAATTTTCTTTTTTAACTGTTTCTTGCCAGTACATATCACAGTACCTGGTATGTGATTGACATAGTAGGTATTTGCTGTTAATTGAATTAAAGCCTATTGATATACTCACTACAGGATTGTCTCAGGAAGGGGATGTACTTGGAATATTGGAGACATTGGTGTCTGAACTTGGGAAGAACATAAATCAGGGAATGACATTGAATTGCAGACTTAGTTTTGGTTTCAAAGCCGAAAACTTCAATGTGGTTGTCTAAGAATTACTTGCTTGCTCCAACCAAAGCCTATAAAAGGCCACTAATAATCAGTGCTCTTCGTTGATTTTCAAAAGGTAATCGTTTTATAGGGATTGCTTTAGTGTCTAAACCTGCATGGTTTTTCCTCTACTTCCATTTCAGTACAGTGAGATTTGATCTGGGAAACTCTGGGAAACAGAACAGGGATCAATGGATAGAGGTATGGGGAAAGATTCTATCTGAACTTTTTAAAATGCTTTCTAGAAGTCAGAGCTTTCTAGCAATAGCTAGCCTGCATCAGAAGGTGGTATGACCTCTGTCAGTAGTAATGTTATTGTTGGAGGAACACTGGTTGGAAACTGAGGGACCAAAGCACTGGAGTTTTATTTTAGATTAGAGTTCCAGTGCACGAAATTTGTGCACTGAAGTGGGGGTCCCTCAGCTTGGCCTGCACCATTTTGCAGTCTGGGAGAGGGTCTAAGTTGTCAGTTGGACAACCTTAGCACTGCATAGGAGGCAGGAGAGGCTTCCTCCACCACCACTGTGCTTACCAGCCATGAGCCCAGCTCAGGACTTCTGACTGAGCAGTGCTCCTCCTGTGGGAGCGTACTAACCATCAAGGTCAGCTCCCACATCAAGCATCTGCCCCCTGGTGGTCAGTGTGCATCATAGCAACTGGTCATTCTGCTGTGTGGTGAATTTGCATATTAATCTTTTATTATATAAGATGGTTAGGCTAACTGATCCTCTTGTCTAGCTTCATAGGGTTAGGAGGACAGAAAAGATACCAAAACAACACACCTATTAATATTGATGAAAGACAAGATAGTAATAGAGCTACTTATTTATATACATGCTTTCTCTTTCTTAGATCACAAAATTAATTAAGGGAAGTGACTAAACTGTTATTTCTGAACAACAGTGACAGTGATGACACCAATGCTAATGGTATCAATGATGAAAGGGTTTTTAAAAATAATTTTAGTGCTTCTTAAAAATTATGAATATATAGTTTGTGTCTATTCTTGAAAATTAGAAAATGTAAATTAAAATTTACATGACTCATAGATAGCTAGAATTAATCTTTGGTGCCCTGGGTGTTTGTTTGTTTTTTTTTCCATATAGAAAAAAATCTATATTTCTTTCTCTCTTACTTACTTTTCTTTTTTTTTTATTGTGGTTAAAAGCAAGGTCTCTGAAATTAGAAAGATGTTGGTTCAATCTGTGGCTCCAACACTTGCCAGTTATATGAGAAATTTCAAGTGATTTAATTCCTATGAACCTTAGATTCTTTTTTTTTTTTAAATGTATTTTTATTGATTTTAGAGAGGAAGGGAGAGGGAGAGATAGAAACATCAATGAGAGAAAGTCATTGATCGGCTGCCTCCTGAATGCCCACTACTGTGGTTTGAGCCTGCAAACCAGGCATATTTCCTGACCTGGAATTGAACCATGACCTTCTGGTTCATAGATTGACACTCAACCACTGAGCTACACTGGCTGGGCACCTTAGATTCTTTATTTATACAAGAGTACTAATGATAGTACATATTTCAACATATTTTATAAAGTTGTATTGAGAATTAGTTGTGGCAAAATATGTAAAGCATTTAGCATAAAGCCGTACCATAGCAAGTGCTCCCTGTGACTTAACTAAGTAATACATGTTTGCATAAGAGTGATACTAGCTAACTAAATATAACGATTATCATGTTTTTGCAATTATTGTTCTCAGCAGCAGCAGCAGATAGGAAAGGTGTGAGTCTATAATGTTGTGTGGGCCCACCCAGCCTGTGAGAGTACAACAGCCTTCGCTAGCTCTGCGTCCCTATTTCAGACCCAACTTTATTTAAATTACCCAACTGCCATGTAAATTACAGGATAGCACTGACTGGGAACAGACCTGGTACAATAAACTAGGAAGTCTGCACAGCCTGCTGGAGTGGCTTGTGTCCTCGTAATTGGAGGAGAAAATGTATTCAGCACCATCCAGGCTCTTTCGCGCCTTCATTTTCATATTGATTGAACCTCACCATTCCTGATTACTCTCTCATGCCTCATCTCCTTGTTGCCTTGCCATCTGTCTAATGTGTCTCTTGCTGGCCCGATGATCTAGTCTTCATTTTTCTTTGCATGTTTTCCACAATCCATCAAGTAAAAAAAAAAAAAATGAGATTTGCATAATGTTACCTAATTGACAGTAACCTTATCAAATGAATGTTAGCTATTTCTACTTGACAGATGAAGAAATAATCTTAAAACTACCAAAGGAAAAATCTGGGATTTGAACTCCATGCCCGCTACTCTTATCAAAGTTTACTCTTTCAGTGCTTATAGGCAACACCCCGTGTTAGGTGATGTGGAAGAAGCTCAACTAAGTAAGGCAAGGCCCAGCCTAAAAAGAGTTGACACTTCAGAAAGGCAAAGGCCTATAGCCTCCTGTCAGGTAAAGGAACTGAATGCAGCTGTCCATGAGATGTAATAGTGGATGGTAGAAAATGGATAAATTGGAGAATGTATTTTTTCTTTAAAACAGTTGCTACTTTATAGCTTTGGGTGAAACTGTGTCCACTGTTGCCTTCTGAATTTTTAAGAGAAACAGAAATTGTGAATTTTTGTGTTATTTTTTATTTTTAGATATTAAATACTAAAAATACAGTAATAATAATAATAGCAAGAACAAAGCAATATAGGGACAGATAGAATGAGTAGAACCCATTATCATTCCCCAGAGACATCCAGCAAACTAATTTCTTTCCTTGTCCCACGGCACTGAGCTCAGGAATGTTACCAGAGCAGTTCTGATTTAGCCTGGAGGGTCTGAGCGTGTTGTGTGAGACCTTGGGTATACATTGTATAGCTTGTGTTTACATTGTGAATTATAGATATTTGAGACTGATAGATGCTCCAGGCCAAGATGAGGTGGTCCTTGGCACAAATGCAGATTAGTTTATGCACCAAAGCTGATTGCTGTGCTTTCAAGAGTTCTGATGTGATTCTTGCTCCTACAAATGTCATCATCTGCAACTGAGAGGCTTTGGATATCTACCTGCCTCTCTGTTTTGGAGACTCTGGCTACTTTTTCTGCCAAGTAGCCTGACTATGCTGACTATATATATATATATATAACAGGCTAATACCAGGTATACAAAGTGTCCCCCTGGGAGTCTGACTGGGAGATTGGGAGTTCGATCGCTCGTTATTATGTGTGCTGACCACCAAGGGGCAGCACGGAATGAAGGAAGGCACCAGCCAGCAGCTGGCAGCTGGAGAAGAAGACCCTGGCCAGCAGCCAGAAGGCCCTGACCAGTCCAGATTGTAGGCCAGGCCTAGGTACCCTTACCCGTGCACAAATTTTGTGCACTTGGCCTCTAATTTTATATAATTTGATAAGTAAATCATGTTTAGTTCATTCCCATTTTTCTATATGATGTATTTCTGCCAATTCTTATCCGTTATTAGAATTTATCTATAGAGTGTATTGGATTCAAGAAAATATAACTGGCCCTAACTGGTTTGGCTCAGTGGATAGAGCATCGGCCTGCAGAAAAAAGGTCCCAGGTTTAATTCCGGTCAAAGGCATGTATGTACATTGGTTGCGGGCACAACCCCAGTGGGAAGTATGCAGGAGGCAGCTGATTGATGTTTCTCTCTCATCGATGTTTCTAAATCTCTACCCTCTCCCTTCCACACTGTAAAAAACCAATAAAATATTTAAAAAAAGAAAATATAACTGTAAGTATATTTTAATCTGAAGGCTGATGGCTGAAGATCTCTGACTTATGTTCTAAAATAAATTTTGCCCATTAGGTTTGAGAACTAGTAATGCAGAGGTGCACACACACAAAAATAAAACCCAGAAGAGATAAAAGTAGCTTTAGGAATTTTGTGTGAACAATAATTATTAGTAGTTTAAGAGAAGTAGCATGGGCTAAGCCTCAAAGTGTAGAAGAATTATGATGGGTAGAGCACAGAGGAACATGGCATCTATAGAGGAAGCACAATGAGAAAGATGGTTTGAAGGTAGAAACTAAAAAAGTGTATTCAAGGGAACCACAATGAAAGCAATATTGAACACTTGGAGTTTCCTAGAAAGGATTACTGAATGATAAGGGACAAGAACATTAGATTATACCCAGTAGGGATGGGAAGGAAAACGATTATTTTCTAAGAAATCTTTGAGTTCATAAATTTTTCTGTTCCTTTGATGTACATATAAGTAAGTTGCAGGCACTAGGTGTATTATGATCAATGCAGACCCACTTCCTACCCTGATGATAACAATTTAATGGCGCAAATAGTTATGGGTCGCATAAGCATACAAATAAACACAGCTTATAATGGCATCAAACATCATGAGGGCATGTACCAACCGGAGAACCTAGGAAAGTGTGTGGAATCAGAAATGAATTCTTGGAGGACAATTCTTAGATATTTGCGATATGATTTGGAAGGTAAAAAAGTTAATCGGGAGAAGGGGCAGACAAAACAGTATGCATGAAGGCCCTGAAGAAAAAGAGGCATGACTCTTAGGGGAAGAGAGATCAGTGTGGCTGGAGCACAGAGAGATGGGAGGACTGGCACAAAACAAGGCTTGGCTGAGGTTGGAAGACTCTAAATTCTGGTCTTTACTCCCAGAAAAATGGAAATCTATTAAATTGTTTAACTGGGAAAGATGACATGATTACATCTAAATTTTCAAGACGTAACTACCCAGAGGACCTAAGAATAAACTTGAATTCTTTAGTCTAATCAACCTTTTTCCTCAGGAAGAATCAAAGAAAGGATATGCATAAACAGGACAAGAAAAGCAAAGTGAAATTTGCTCATCTTTAGGGGATATTAGGCACCTCTTTTTTAGCACCTCAGTATCCTCTCAGCCATAGCTTTTACCCTAGGAATGTTTTGGCAACTGATACCTTGAGGTTTTTGACTAGACTTTCGCAGGAGCAATGAGGCAGTGCCTTGGCTCATGCCTGTGTCATGTATCTTTCATATTCTTCTCTGACAACCAGCGATCTCTTTTGCACCCATGTGTGTGTAATCTGGAAATGTAGGGTGAGCTTGGACAGTAATACACACTAGTACTTCCCCATTAGTCTACCTAGGCAGACAATTCTATAACAATTTTCCAAGGAAGGTTTTTTTGTGTGTGTGTATGTATTTGTTTTTTTCCCAACTTTATTGAGATATGATTAATAAATAACTATTATATAAATTTAAGTTGTACAATGTAATTTTTAATGGTGTGCAACATGATGATTTAATATATCTATACACTGTGAAATGATTACCACAATTAAATTAATTAACAAATTCGCTTTCTCAAATAGTTATCATTTCTTTTGCATGAGGAAAACACTTAAATCTATTCTCTTATCAAATTTCAAGTATACAATGGAATATTGTTAGCAATATTCAACAATCTCTATATTAAATTCCCCAGAACTTATTCATCTATAACTTAAGTTTATACCCTTTGTCCAACATCTCTCCATTTTCTCCATCCTTTAGCCACAACCATTCTACTCTGTAGTTCTGTGAGTTTTATTTTTCTTAGATTCTACATATAAGTGAGATCACACAATATTTGTCTTTCTGTGTCTGACTTATTTTACTTAGAATAATGTCCTACAGGTTCATCCATGGTTGTCACAAATGACAGGATTTCCTTTTTTAAAAGATGAATAATTCATTTTATTATTTCTACCTCTATCTCTATATCTATTTATCTATGTATGTCCTCTGTTTTACATTTTTTATCTACTCATCTGTTGATGCATACTTAGTTCCCATACCTTGACTCTTAACACTTTGTAATTGGGCATTTTCCCACCAAATCGCGTGCTTCACTGTGTGGCAACGTTCAAAACACTCTCCTTTGTGCAGGGGTACATTACAAAACTTGCACATGTACCGCGTTTCACTGCGTAGTTTATGAGCAGCACACACACGACAACGATGTAAAACATTTTTATTTTTGCCAGTTCCAACTAGAGGTTCCAATGTATGCTTCCTCATGTCCATTGACAGTCTCCCTGGTGGATCCGATTTTACTCATTTCCCACAAAAAATGTGTTAAGAGTCCTATATAATAAAAGGCTAATATGCAAATCAACTGAATGGCAGAATGACTGGTTGCTATGATGTGCACTGGCCACCAGGGGGAAGATGCTCAATGCAGAAGCTGCCCCTTGGTAGTCAGCGCACTCCCATGGGGGAAGCTCTGCTCAGCCAAGAGACAGCCTCATGGCTGATGAGCATAACTGCAGTGGTGGGAGCCTCTCCTGCCTCCATGGCAGCACTAAGGACTTCTCAATGGACATCCCCCAAGGGGTCCCGGACTGCAAAAGGTCACAGGCCGGGCTGAGGGAACCCCCAACCCCCCAGAGCATAAATGTCATGCACCAGGTCTCTAGTAATGTTATAATGGACATAGTTGTAAAGCTGTCTCTTTGAGATCCTGATTTTCTTTTCTTTGGATATATACCAAAAAGTGGAAATGCTGGATATGGTAGTTTAATGTTTAATTTTTTTATAAACCTCCATTCGGTTTTTCATAGGGACTGCACCAATTCACTTTCTCACTAACAGTGTATATGGGTTCTAAGGAACCTTATAAAAGTCCCTACAGGAGGCCCTGGGGGTAGTCAACCTGGCACACATTTCAGTATTGCCTTTTCTTTCTTCCTTTTTCACTCTCCCTGTCCTGAATTCTTGCTCCTTGGGATCACATTCCCCAATAAACTAAAGTCATGTATATTATGGTCTCTTGCTCTGCTTTTTATAAGAACTCCAGCTAAGACTGAAACTCTGTTCTGATTTCTAATTTAGAAATTGGCTAATGTAGCAGACTTGTGGGATTTCTGCCTAGCTTCTCACCTCTCTTTCGGTTTATATAGATGATCATTCTTTCTTCCTGACATCTAGCAGCCAAAGGTAGTCACTGAAATGATTTTTACAGTGCTTCAATATCAGACTTTTCAATTTAGACTGTATTCTTTGAACGCAATGAAATTAAATTAAAAAAATAAAAAACAACTTAAATAAAAATACACCCCAAACAGCTGGAGATTTAAAAACACATTTTTACATTAATCTGAAGTCAAAGAAGCAATCCTAAATAAATTAGAAAACACTTAGAATTGAATACTAACAAAAGTAGTACAAATCAAAATTTGTGGATATAATAAAAATGTTATTTTGAGAAAAAATATTAGACATACATGCTCATTAACTAGGAAGAAAAACTGAAAATATCTTGTAAGCATTCAACTTAAAATGTTTATAAAGGCATAACAGATCAAATCCAAAGAACAGAAAAGTAATAAACACAAAAGCAGAATAAATATAATAAAAATCAAAAGAGAAACAAGAGAATAAGCAAAACCAAAAATTGGTTCTTTGCAAAGTTTAAAAAACTAGACAAACCTAAGGTAAAGTTTATTATAAAAAATATGAAATGAAATTTAGGAATCATAGAGTATGTATTGAATGTATATTGACCAACAGTTTTCCAATTTGAGTTTTCCTCAGTAGTATAGATGCATTTTATTTGTCAACAACAACACCTTCAACCTTTTGATCAACAAAATCAACATGACTAAGAGAATATGTTTTGGAGGCAGTAGATCTGAGTTCAGGTACTGGCTCTGGCACTTATAAATTGTGATTTGCTTGGGTCTTTTCATCTTTTTTAGACTCAATTTCCTCATTTGGAAAATGAGGTCATATTTGTCTAACCTGAAGTCTATTAGAGAATTAAAATAAGACATCCATGTGAAGATGTAGTTACTCTTGAATTTTGATTAATGAAGAGAAGCTATTGTTTTATGATGGTAATATTCATGTTCTGTCCTGATATTGGATTAACATTCTCCTTCAGCCCTGGTTTCATGTCTTATTTTTTTTGATCCTATAAATATGAAACTCAGTGCCTTACATAAAAAATGTAAATCAGAATAAATGAATAAATGCTGTTTTTTTAAAGTTTGTGAAGAACTTGAATTCTTTTAAAAAATTTGTTTTTGCCCTAACCGGTTTGGCTCAGTGGATAGAACGTCGGCCTGCAGACTCAAAGGTCCCAGGTTCGATTCTGGTCAAGGGCATGTATCTCCGTTGTGGGCACATCCCCAGTAGGTGGTGTGCAAGAGGCAGCTAATTGATGTTACTCTCTCGTCAATGTTTCTAACTTTCTATCCCTCTCCTTTCCTCTCTGTAAAAAATCAATAAAATATATACATATAAAAAAAATTTGTTTTTGATTTTTTAGAGAGGAAGGGAGAGGGAGAAAAGAGAAACATTGAGAAAGAGAAACATCATCGGCTGCCTCCTGCCTGCCCCCTACTGGGGTTCCAGCCTGTAACCTGGGCTTGTGCCCTGACCTGGAATGCAACTGGTGACCTCTGTGCGTGGGATGGTGTTCAACCAACTGAGCCACACCAGCCAGGGCTAAATGCTGTTTTTAATACATACATAAAGGTTCATGCAATTGGATTCATTTTAATATGCAGACCAATATGATAGGCAGGTTTTACTACATGATCCTATGTTAAAACAATTGCCAGGATCTCTTCAGTTAAACCACATGAAACTGCCATTATTGCAGAACAAAAGTTTTAAAATAAGCAA
>PVJC01036396.1:0-17744 GCA_004026665.1 Murina feae | reverse complement strand
GATTCTATGATTGTTACATTATTGAAACATGTTTCGGAGCCTGCCCGCCAAGGGCCGAAAACAGTATCGCTTTCGCTCCTGCTGCAAGGGACGCTGCCTAAACGTTTCCTCAGGTCCGTGAGTGGCGGCCGCCATGTTGGCTGGGCTAATTTGCATACAGCCGCTCTGATTGGCTGGTGGGCGTGGCTTACCCTGTCTCGGAGAAACGGTTAATTTTACTATTTCGCTTTTATTAGTTTAGATACCTTTGAAGGCATAACCTTTGCCTAGTATTCTGGATTGCCCATTATGGACACATCGAAGATATCCCCCCCCCCCACCCAAATCAATGAACAAGGACTTTAAGACAAATAAATATTTAAAATGATATGGTTTTCTAAATAGGTACACATAAAAGACATCAAATACATAAGTCTCATGGCAGATTTTCAGAGCTGAGAAGGGTCTGAGGAATTACTTATTTCACTTCGCTCCTTTGTAGGCAATGAAGTCGGCTCAGAGAGTTAGGTGACTTAGCTAAGGCCTCGAAGGATATGGGGACACAGTGTGAAGGCTAGAACAGGTTCTCAGCCTGCGGCGATTTGACTCACTGAGGGGGGGGGGGACAATTGGCAACGTGTGAAGTTGCTGGTGGGTACAGGTCTGGGATGATGCTGAACATCTGCTAAGACCTATGACAGGCCCCCAAAGCAAAGAGTTGTACAGTTCAGAGTATCGGGAGTGTGGAGGTTGGTGAATGCTGGTCTAGCCCCAGGCCATCTTCTTTCACTTCAGCATTCCCCCAGCAAGCTGTACTTCTTGTTTTGTTCCAATACTTATTTATTGCTGGTAGAGAGTCGTCATCTTCACAGGAGCAAAAGCAGATCGGCACATGTTTAAGGGTGCAATGTCATGATTTAAATCATAAAGTTAGGTTCTGAATCATGGAATTGTGAGAAATAAAATCCAGTGTGTTTCCATATCTTTTTAGGACAACACCTCATTTAGACATGCAATACCTGTCAGATGACTTTGAAAGCTGCAATTTGCACATTTTGTTCCTCTTAAAAACTCAACTAGACAATGCCTTTACTGCCCTATTTTTAAAACATGGAGAGAAGTTCTGAGGCTCACACCATGTGGGGCTAAATGAGACGCGGAAGAGATTTTGCCAGGGACTCTCACCGTGTGTGGGAGATTTACCTGTGTCATCTGGTGCAGGTGGTCATGCCTAGATGTTTGTCCTCAATATACCAGGGGAATGAAAATCCAAGCGAGGAGAAACCATACTCATGTAAAATCTAACAAACACACTGAGTAAACATACTCGTCTGAAAATGTTTCCTGTGAAGGTCCCATCAATTTTCAGCATCGCCTGAGAGACCTAATGTCTACATTGACTTAAAAGGGCTGGGCAGCTCACTCATCACTCTGGAGGCAGAACTTTCCTTGTCCATTGATATTAACTGACTCTACGTGTGATATTAGAAGAGATTGGGACCCATCAGGGTTGTTGAGTGTCTCGTCTGGGGTTCTGTCCACGAAAGTGTACTCTGCCAAGAAACCATATGCAAATGGTTTATTCACATCATTGGGTCATTTGGTGAAACAGGATGCCACAGCAACATAATGGCCTTGTGCAATATAATATTAATTAATAGTATTACTCCTGCTGAATGCATGTGGTTGGGTGACAGACGCCAGATTTCCAATCTAGTCCTGCTTCTGAGGTCTGAGTGGGGGAGGAGAATACGGATACATGTCAGTTCAAAAACGATGTGCCTGGGTGGACATCAACTTTCACTTCCTGATTTTTAAAGAAAATGCACCGAATTTCAAAATAAAATGAATATCTTTCCATAATGTGAATTTTTCTGATTATGTTTGCTCGGAGCCCAGAGTTATGTGTTATACTCAACTACAGTTTCTTCAATCTGAATTTGTTTTTGTGTGTGTGTGTTTTTAATATAAGGAATCGCTTTTATCACTTTGAGGACTTGATGTTTAGTGCTGTATTTTTATGCTAGTGATATTTCATGCTATTGTATCTGCTATTTATTAGCCTATGTTGCTGCAAATGTAGATAAGGTGTAAATAAATAACACTTAAAAAATCTTACTGTTTCTATTTTCCATTTTTGATTTCCATCATGAGAGAACACCTCTGGACTCGCTTTGCTTTTTGGTTGAATTTCACAGAGAGAACTTTTTCAATTCACCCAGTCTCAAATCCTCCTGGGTGTCTAACCCTCAATTTATAGACTGTAGTCTATGGAGAAGAAAGAGAAGCTCACACATCCCAACTTTTGAACGCTGATCCTGAGTACATGGGGTGGCAAGGTAGCCTCTTCAGTAAACTTTCAACCTCTGCTTGAGGGGATGCTTTTATGTGGGCAAGTTTTGTGGCTCCTTTCAAAAGTTTACCCCAGAGGAATGCTTGAATCTTTTCTTGCTCTTCTCTCTTCCAGGATTTGGGGGGTATAGGGGGGTTATATTCAGTCTTTGCCTCTCACCCACCCATCTCATCATGACTTGATATTTCATAGGCACCATAGTTAGACTCTTGAAACAACTACTTGTTATGGAGAAGTGATGGCTAATACGTAATGTTGACTGCCAAGTTACCCTACTAGGGTGAGAACAAAATGCCCACATCTCATTAGGAGTGACTTCATTGATAACAGGTGAATAGGAAGGAAATTAGGAGGTCGGGTGAGTCACGGAAGCATGCCTCTTACTTAGGTTACTGTTTCTCATTTCCTCTGCAGATTAATTGGCACAGCCACTGTATCCCTGAAGGACCTGATTGGCGACCAGAGCAGATCGCTGCCGTACAAACAGATCTCCCTGCTAAATGAAAGGGGGCAAGATACTGGGGTGAGCATTTTCTCACGTGTTGAATGGCTTCGAAGTGAGATGATGAAGCAAAAAAGAGTGTGAAATTATAATTAGCTCACTACATACACACACAAGCCTACTGATTTTGAGATAAACTAGTCCATTTGCAAAGGATATGGCCTTATCCTATACTCCTGATCACAGTACTGGATACATTTTATTTTTTATAACAAACTACTATAAAGCAAGTCGGTCACTCTCTTGGTGCATGTTCTCTTGGGTGTTAACATTTGTGTGGTGAGCATAACTGTGTGTATCAGACACCCTTTGAAACATTCTGTAGAAGGTAACTTATTAATATTACCTTGGAATGTCAATAAGTTATAGTAGCATTATTTTTATTCTAAGGTGACCAGATTTAAAGCGGTACACCATTGACGGGGGGGGGGGTGTTCTTTTTTTTCCTTTTTTTAAATTATTACTTAAAATATTACAAAGAGTAATCTGGACTTTTTTAAAACGCTGCGGGATGCGGGACAAACTGTCAAAAATCAGGACGTCTGGTCACCTTATTATTATCACATTAGCATCTATATGTTTTCTGATCACAGCCTTCCTAAGTAAATCTATATTGATGTTATATTGAGACCAGAATTCTCTTCTTTAAGTGCTTGTAAAAAACATTGACTCAAGTATCACAGCTCTGAGATTTCATATGACCGCTAACATGCTTTCATAAAGCTGCCATTCTTAAGTCATTAACCTCTAACACCTTCATTTTCCAATCAATTTATTTTGCTTGGTGGCCTGGGCACAGGGAAGAAATTTATTTTTAAAAAAGGCCATCCCTGTAGATGAGAATACAGGTTAGACTTATCAACATCCATTAGGAATGTCAATTTTCTGATAGGTTTCCTTGAGTCAGCATTCTAACTAACCATGCATAAGTTCAGAATGTTGGCTATCATCTATCTACCCAAAACCTGACTGAGAAAATGATACTTAGGAAACATGGTACAAGTCAGTGATTTTTCTGGCTGCCTCTTTATTCATTCATTCATTACCCAAGGATATTTTTCCTATTGCTTTTTAAAAAGAGAGAGAGAGTCACATGTAGCAAAGTAGCAACTGAAAGTATAGGATGCCCTTTTACATTTGAGTTTCAGCTAAACAATGAATTTTTTTTTAGAATAAGTCTGTCCTAAATATTTTGTCTGTATTTTAACTGGGAACCTGGGTGCGTGCCATTTTTATTTGCAGGGGAACCTTTATTTTGAGGTTTATACTTCCTCATTTTTGCAGTTAAAATTCCTTTCTGTTTGGTTGATATGGTTGTGGGCGTGTGTTCACATCCCTGTGGTGGCTCTCCCTAGCCAATGTTTTTGAAATTTTGTAGGTTCATGAAATATAAATGTAGAGGAAACTTTTCCATAAAATAATGCACCACGTGAGAAATTTATCTCAGATTTTAAAAGTAGGAATAACCATCTCCTGTAAGGAATTACCATGTGTTTTTTTTTTTTTCTTTCTGATAATGAAAGTTGCATAGCATTTTCACTTCTCCAATCTTGCCTTGGCTTCTAGCCATCTTAAGGTCACATTTTATGCAAATCTTGAACTTCCTGATTTGTGTATTTGTTTCCTCTAATCAAACTTGATTCCTTTTTTTATCCTATTTTATGGGTCACTATTGTTATATAGTTTTTTATTCGTCACTTGAAGTTCTTTTAGGGAAGAAGTGTGAAAATAAATTTTAGCAATTAAAGAAGTCAGGGAGCAAACAAACACATAATCATTTACAAGGAGCCTCTGCGACTGACTGTAATTCTGTGATTGGAGGCGATCTCCGGTCTGGGATGAAGGCTGATTACAAGTTCATGCTTGCCTGTCACAACATTCTTCCAGTTTCTGAGGTCACCCTTTAGCATTGAGACATGTGGCCACCTGTAATGGCTAATTTCTTTCCCAGGCCTTCTCACTCCACCTAAGCTCACACATGGGAAGATATGAACAGTGGAGTGTGTCATCCTTCTCTCTTTCTCTTCCCACTTTCCCCCTGCCCTAGAACTTTAACTCTTGCTGAGTGGGTTTGCATTAGTCCAAAGCATTCCAACGCCCTGCACTGACTCTGTTTATATTGCGTTGTTTCTACCCAGGCCACCATTGACTTGGTGATTGGCTATGATCCGCCTTCAACTCCACATCCAAATGACTTCAGTGGAACCAGCGTGTCAGGCATGGGAGGTAAGCTGACCCTGCTGAAGGCCCAGCCTACTCCAGGGGGACTCTGCGGAAGACACATAAGGAGTCTCCAAGAAAGCCTTCCTTGTCTTCACACTGTCGGTAGCTCCCTGCTCACCTAGACAGGGCCCCGTGAGGCAGGTGGAGCTGCCCTGAATCGGGACATACAACTGTTTGCAAACTGCCCTTCAAGGGAGAGGAGGAGGTAAGACAGCGCCTCACAGCGAGCTGGTCCAGTACATACAGATTCCAACAGAAGTCTCTAAGTGAGGCTTTGCTATGGATTTGCAGCTCCCACCCCGGACAATGTCCCCTGGTTGTGAGGCTCCAGGAGTGAACTCTACTCTCTTCATGTATCTGTCCACCTCCAAGTGTGCAACCACTAGGCTGTGTTCTTGGCCTCCAGTGTTCTGGTCAGTGCCCTTGTGTTGGAGCCTCTTTCTTTCTCTCCCTTGGCACTGATCTCCAGCCCCACTCCCCACCGCTAGACAGCGCCTTGGTCCTTTAAGCAACTGAAATTTTTATTATTTATTTTTTTATTTATATAATATATTTTATTGAGTTTTTACAGAGAGGAAGGGAGAGGGATAGAGAGTTAGAAATCGTGCATAACCTCCTTTCTCTCCTTGTTCTCTGATGTGCGTTGTCAGTCACTCGGAGCCATCGGGTGCTGCTCTGGATGGAGTTAATGGGGAGGGGGGGACGTCGGGGGAGGACTTATGGTCGCAGGTGGGAGGAAGTCTACAAGACAGTCAGGCCTTTCGCACAGCTGGGTCTGGCCTCCTCTCAGCATATTTCCAGGGAGATGCAATGCTGACGTGTCGCTGTCCCTTCCTCTGTCCTGCGATGTGTCACCAGCACCCGCCCCCCTCCTGTTTCCTCAGCCTTGGCATGTGCCCCAGAAGGAAGAGGCCCCTTGTCCCACCCACTCACCTGCTGCCTTGGAAGTTTCGTCCTGGGAGGGCGCCCTGGTGCTTTTCCATGCCAGGATTGGCTTCTCTGGTTCTATTTTCTCTGTGTTTCTGCTCGTTCTGAACCTGCCTAAGCGGTCTGCTCAGCATCCGAAGCAGCACCTCCCTTCCTGCCCTGTGGCGTCCCTGCTCGTTCCTCCCTGACTTCTCATCTCTCCTCAGCCTGACCCCAGCCATTGTCCGGCTTACCCACACCCCACCGACGGCCCAGCATTCAGGATCTGACCCATTTATTGGCCAAGTAGTTGTGAGAGTCCAGCAAGCGTCGGCTGACTCCTCTTCCTTGGGAATGGTGGGAGCTGACGAAGCCCAAGCACATCAGCCACCCGTTTTGCAGTCACCCTGTGCCCATCAGCTCCAGGAGCGGTTGCTAGGTCCTCAGACTCTCTCAGTCCCACAGGAGCTCTGCAGTGGCCCCCGGGTGCTGCCACAGCAGAGATGACCAATAAAACACAGGGGTCTTGAACAACACACCATCAGGGGCTGAACTGAGTCGTTCTACCCATTTCCTTCTCACCTCTTTCACTGACCATTGCATCGGAAAGAGGTACTTTCTGGCCCATGAAAAGTAGCTCCAACTGGTAGGATATCAGGAGTAGCCTCTGAATTGGGAGGATCAGCATGCCTTTCCTCACACTGACATTTTTCCTAACCTGGATCCTGTGTATTAGTTTCCTAGCTGTGATAAAGTACCACAAACTGGTGGCTTAAACAATAGAAATTTATCCTCTCATGTTTCCATAGTCTATGAGTCTGAAATCGATGCGTCAACAGGGTTGGGTCCCTTTGAAAACTTTGAGGGAGAATTTGTTCCATGCCTTTCTCCTCCCTTCTGGTGGCTGCTGGCAGTCCTTGGCCATCTCTCCAGTCTGCCTCTGTCATGACAGTGTCCTCCTGTGTGTCTCTATCCTCATATGGTGTTCCCGTGTGAGTGTGTGTGTGTGTGTCTGAATTCACCTCCAATAGGGACTCCAGTCATTGGGATAGGCCCATCCTAATCCAGTGTGACCTCATGTTAACTTGATTACATCTACCAAGACCCTATTTCCAAATCAGGTCCCATTCTGAGGTTACAGGTGGACATGACTTTTTGGAGGACACCGTTCAACCCAGTATCCTGTAGATAAAATGCAGTTTCATTATTCTATTTCAAAAAAAACAAAATGTTAAATGGGCCTTTTTGTGTCACCCCTTAGGGAACGAATAACACTGTGGTTCTTTCAAATGAAAAGAGTAAACTTGTACTTTATAGTAAATCGGTCTTGTGCCATTTCTTAGTATTTATGGAGGAAAGAAAACCATTGCTGGGTTTCTTAACCCCTTGTTAGACACTGCCGTACTGGGGGTGCCAAACGCTTGGCAGCCCTGCCTTCCAGGGACTTTCAGTCCAGGTTTGGATACAAGACGTTTTTATCCCGAAGGTATATCGTTATGGATCAGACTAAGAGCTTTGGGGTCAGACTGGCCCAGGTTGGATTCTGTGTCTATGGTTAATAATTCACATAACCTCTCTTTACTGCAACATGGGGATATAATAGCAGCACTTACATCATAAAGTTGTTTCAAGGATTAAATGAGATAATGAATATAAAGTACTTAGCTCAGTGCCTGGCATACAGGAAGTGCTATCCTGATGGAGACTGTTATTATTAGTACTATTACTAGAGGCCCAGTACACAAAATTCATGCATGGGGAGGGGTCCCCTCAGCCCAGCCTATACCCTCTCCAGTCTGGGACCCCTTGGGGGATGTCTGACTGCCGGTTTAGGCCCGATCACCTAAACCGGCAGTCGAACATCCCTCTCACAAGCTGGGACTTGGCTCCTAACTGCTCACCTGTCTGCCTGCCTAATCGCTCCTAACTGTGCCCCCTGCCAACCTGATCACCCCTAAGTGCCTCTGCCTGCCAGCCTGATCGCCCCCAACTGCCCCTTCCACTGGCCTGGTCACCCCACACAGCCTGCTGTTTGGTCATTACTGTTACTGTGATGGCATCCTGGACAATTTGCATATTCCTCTATTATTAGTATAGATTGCAAAAACAAGTCCAGGTGGCTGGCATACTCTGTATGAAGTTGCTTTCTCTAAAAAACAGAGCTATTAGAAAAGAATGTTCTGGTTTGGCTCAGTGTCCTGTTGAAATGACTAAATGCTTCCTTTTAAAAATATCTTTAAATTTTTTTTAAAAAAATAGACCCAAAAGACTTTGAGAATAACCAGTTTGTGAAGCTGTAAGACATGGAGGAGAGTTCCTTCTGCTGGGATGGACCATGTAAGCCCAAGCTCAGAAAACATGCCATTCCCTGGGGCAAAGGCTGCTTCCTGGGATATGAGAAAAGCATCAACCGGTGAACTTTTAAACCCACTGGGGAGAAAACCCTTGTCATCGAGGCTCCTTTTGACCAGGCTCCTCCTCACTTCTTGGCTCCTCACCAAAGCTCCTGCAGTGCTGGGGCTGAGAGCTGCCGTCCTCTTAGGAAGCCGGGTCTCAGTGACTCCACGGGTTGTTGGCCAGGTCCTTCTCAGTCCTTTAGAATTCCCGACACTATGGGATGGAGATAGGAAATGAACCAGAACTTGGGTTCCTTTTGTTTGGATTTCAGACAAAGAATGTGACTAAGTACCGGCTCCGAATGAGCTGTGTCTGAAGGGCCATTTTATGTTAAGTGTGAGATGACAAAGGGAAATTTCTTTATTTAAAAAATAAACAGGCTTCTCTGACCCGGACGTGCTGTCTTTGTTCTGTAGGATGAGTATTCGCCAAGGCTGGGTCAAGGGCAGCATTCTGAATGTTGGTTTCATAATCTAACAGAACATTTTCTTCAGCATTAACAAAGGAAAAAATCTTTCAATATTCTAGATTATCTGGATGTTTCAAGGGAAACACTTTTTGTCTTAATGTGATAATTCAATTAAACTAATCAAAGATAACTTTGAGTATTTACTATGACTCCATGCTAGGGAACACACACACACACACACACACACACCACCACCACCACCACCACCACCACACAACACCACAATAATTTACAATCTTGGGAGAAAGTAAGACAATAAACTTGAGACAGAGAAATAACATCCAGATAGCCTGCCTCCTGCCATCGTGAACCTTAATGAAGTTAAGGAGGTAGCTGGCCCAGAATATCTTCCTTTTCCCTCCAGTTGACTCCAAAAAATAACAAGCAAAACAAACAAATAAAAAACCCAACAGAAACCATTTTCTATTCTATATAAAAGTAATGAGTAAGTTTCTTCTAATTTACATAGGACTTTTCAAATCTTAAAAATTTGAGCTTGTTGATTTTTTTTTAGAACAAAAAACAATACCTGCTTGTAAAAATGTAAATATTACAGAATTTTAAGACATAGAAAGTTCAAATCACTCACAGTTCATTCTTCTAGCTAATGACTGTTCACCACTACCACAATATTGATGTTAAAGTTTATCCTCCACATAGTGGGTACTACAAAGATGAAATTTGAGTTACAAAGGTATTAATGATAGAATACAGAAGTGAAGATTTTCAGGAAAATTCACCCCTGCAAGTTGAAGAAACTAATATGACCGTGGATCTCAGGAATCAAATACCTGAGGGGTTCGTGTGAGTGTTTTTAAGACTTTTTTTCAAAAGCAGTTTTAGGTTTACCACAAAATTGAGAGAAGGTACAGAGATTTCCCCAATACTCCCTGCCCCCACACATACATTGCCTCCCCCATAACCAACATCACTCACCAGAATGGTACATTTTTTTATGAAGGATGAACCTACTTTGACACATCATAGTTCACATGTATCCATCATCTACTCTAATAAAAGAGTAATATTGAAATTGACCAGTTCTCTGGGACACCTAAGCCACGCCCATCAGCCAAACCAGCCAATCAGAGTGGCTATATGCAAATTAACTCAGCCAAGATGGAGGCTGGCAGCGCAAACACGGAGGTGGGTGCAACGCAGGCAGCAGGATGGGTGGGGCACGCTGGACAGGTGGCGGGCCATGGGGTGGACAGGTACAGGCTGGGCTGAGGGACCCCCCTGAGGGCACAATATATTGTGCACCAGGCTCCTAGTTATAATATAATACAGAGTATTTCCAGTGCCATAAAGATCCTCTGTCCTTTGCATATTCATCTCTCCTCACCACCAATCTTTGGTAACCACTGGTCATTTCATTGTCTCCATAGTTTTTTCGTTTTGTTTCCTGATTGTCCTAGAGTTGGAATCATGCAAATATATAGCCTTTTAAGACTGGCTTCTTTCACTTAGTAATGTACACTTATGACCCCTCCATGTCTTTTCACATCTTGTAGCTTATTTTTCTAAGTACTAAATAATACTCCATTGTTTGGATGTACCACAGTTTATTTATCCATTCCCCTACTAAAGTACATCTTGGTTGCTTCCAAATTTGACAGTTATAATTAGAGTGCTGTAAACATCAATGTGCGTTTTCTGTTTTGTTTTGTGGACATGTATTTTCAACTCTTTTTGGGTAAATACCAAGGAGCATGATTGCTGTATTGTATGTGGTAAGAGTAAGTTTAGTTTGGTAAGAAACTTCCAAACTGTCTTTCTAAGTGTCTGTACCATTTGCATTCTCATCAGCAAATGAATGAGAATTCTTATTGCTCCACATCCTTGTCAGCATTTGGTTTTGTCAGTGTTCTAGATTTGAGCCATTCAGGTAAGAATGTAGTGGTTCCTGATGACAGTCGGTGTGGAGCATCCTTTTATATGCTTATTTGCCATCTGTATATATTCTTTGATGAGATATCTGTTAAGGTCTTTGGTCTGTTTTCGTCAGGTTGTTTGTTTTCTTATGTTGATTTCTAAAAGTTCTTTGTATACTTTAAATAATAGTTCTTTGTCAAATATGTCTTTTTGCAAATATTTTCTCTCTGTGACTTTATGTTTGAATTCTTTTGACATTGTCTTTTGCAGAGCAGGGATTTTTAGGTGGCTTGACTAAAGTGTGTGGTGTTAAAGGTTTATATACATTTATTTATATACTGTAGCATGTTAGAAACCCTTTCTTTGGCCTACTTCTGAGACTATTCCCATGACAGATGTGTGGGCTGATCCAGGCTGCAGATGTGACCTCCTGAAAACCTGTTACTTTCTCCACTCGATTCACCAGATGTCAGTTAGCTTGACTGGAGCCCACATTTTCATGCTCAGACTAAACTATTTTTAAAATCTCCCATGTATTTTTAAAGAACCATCTGTTAAAATTGTGCTTTATCCAACGATAGAAATGCAAAGTGTCATGTTTAGCCAGACTTGGTGCTTCAAATTGACTTCATTCCACAAAGACCAAAGTCACTTTGCTTGAAATTAAATTATATCCAGTTCAGAAAGCATTTATGGACACCTGTTTGGAGACATACACAGGTGAGAAAGGTATTGTTTGCCAGCAAGGAGTTTGCATTTCAAGAGAAAGGGAAGATATAAATATGAATAACTATAGGTCATAGCTGGATATGATAAATTCCTCAAGAGAAGACGAAGCAAATTATTACATGGGAAATAACTGCTTTCAGCTGTTTGTTTCAACTGTGAATTCTTAGTGCCTCGTGCAGCACTTGGAAAGTCATAAGTAGTCGATAAGTGCCTGGTTGGCTGAGTGAATGAATGGATGAGTGAATGGTGGAAGGGCAGTGGATATGGTTAAATGTGTTTGTTTTTTTTTCACCAAGAAAGTCATTTTGGGGAACACTAGGGAACAGACAAATTTGACTGATCCATTCAGAGGTGTAATAAGAGGGAAGCATGTTCCTGAGGGCTGGGAGTGCAAGGCTGCGACATTTGTCTTGTTTGTTTTGTGAACAGGAGCTGACTTGGTCAGAGCTGAGCTGGAAAAATGATCAGTGTGCTAGGTCGCTGCAGGACCTCTAGATGACTGTGGCCAGCAAACTGATTGGATTCGGCCAACTTTTTCCCAGGATATTTAACAAAATCAAAGTGATCATAATAGACAAGTGGTTCTTAAATTTTAGACGCAGTAAAATCATCAAGGGGGGTATTTAAAATGTGCAGATTTCAGGCACTTACCTCCAGAACGTCTAGTTTAGCTGGTTTAGAGGGAAACCCCTCCTCCCCCTAATCTGTACAGTTAACAGGAACTTCCAGGAGATCCAGATGCAGACAGATTTTGGAGCTCAGTTTGAGGGTTCCTGGGGGTGTGTTTACCTGCTAGCATTATCTTGCCCAGACTCAACGGAGCTCTTGGGGTAATATTTCCCAGCTGGTTTATAGCATGTGTTTGCATTGCTGTTGGGTTAGAAGCTCTTCACGGTACCTTTCTTCTGTTCTATGATTTGGAACCATCCCAGGAGACTCTTCGGGCACATACAGTACCATTTACCCAAGAATTGGGTTGGAGGGTAGTGAATTGCCAATGTGATATTTTTTGTTTGTTTGTTTGTTTTTTATTCCTCCTCCTTCATCCACCTGCTTATGATTGGATATAGACATTTATTTATATACTGTAGCATGTTAGAAACCCAGAGAAGTTATTATACAACATTCCAGCTAAATCGGCTGTTATCTCCAAATGTTTTCAGGCTTAGAAACTTACTTTCTCCTATCCTGTTATGTATTTTTTTTAGCTTGCATTGATGATATTATACCAGCCCTTTGTTCTGACTTTCCCATGATCTTTGGTAATTAAATTGTGCCTTAACCAGTACCACCACTTATCAAGACTTTGTCCTGAGAAGCAAAATTAATATCACAGGCAGTGGTTGGCATTCTAGGACTCTAAAAAAAAAATGAGTGGGAAGAGTGTTTGGATAAGAATGCCTGCTAGCTGGAGGGGGGGAGGGTGCAGGTTGAGGGGAGGTGGCTATATTCCAGGCCAAGAGAAACCCAGGAGTGACTGGGCAGTGTCCCTTTTCCTCAGCCATTCCTAGGCAGTGCCAACAGGACATTCCTGTGATTAGATGGAGGAGGGGAAGGAACAGACTGCAGGTCTGGTGACATCTGAGTGACTAGTAGTCCACTCCCTTCTGCTTGATAGGGACGGGAAATGCTAGATGAGGAAAGGGTGGGAGGCTGGAGGAAGAAGACGGGGTGCTGCCCACTGGGAAAAGGTACTGTTAGGCATGGATGGCAAAGGCAAATCTGACTATATCATAAGGCCTCCAACGCTTCTCATTGGGTGGCAAACAGTAGCCTTGTAGGGAAGTGCCATTGTCACAGGTGACTACACACAGGGGCAGTTTGTAGGAATATTGCTGTTGAGTTTCTGGAAACAGTACATCTTAGGAATTATGAAGACTTGTTAAGTTGCTGGAGTTGTGATGGAGAGCCATTCCTAAGCGTTCATTAAAATATCAATTGTCGCCCTGACCGGTTTGGCTCAGCGGATGGAGCATCAGCCTGCAGACTCAAGGTTCCCGGGTTCGGTTCTGGTCAAGGGCATGTACCTTGGTTGCGGACACAGCCCTGGTGAGGAGTGTGCAGGAGGCAGCTGATTGATGTTTCTCTCTCATCGATGTTTCTAACTCTCTATCTCTCTCCCTTCCTCTCTGTAAAAAATCAATGAAATATATTTAAAAAATCACTTGTGAGCAAGTGTGGGTCACAGAGAGGGTTACTGACATTTAGAAAGAAGGCAGATCAGTACTGGCTGTAATCAGAGCTCGGGAGGATTTGACTGTGTGACATGGTAATTGTTGGGGGGACAGGATGGCACACAGACACAGGAACTGTGAAGGGCATGTTGCAGCTGGAGAGGAACAGTAAAGACGAGCAGTAGCTATAGAGGTTCTGAGGGGGGGGCAGGAAAGTGTTTTTAATTTTTATGTGGGCTATATTTCCACATGTTTATATTCTTAATTTTTTTTAATCGCAGCTTTGTTGAATAATGAACAATAGTATTCTGAGAGGTGTGAGGTGATATTGTAGTTTTAATTTGTATCTCCCTGATGGTTAGTAATGCTGAGCATCTTCTCATATGTCTATTGGCCATGTATGTCCTCTTTGGAGAAATGTCTATTTGAGTCCTCTGTCCATTTTTTAATGTGTTTTTTTTTTTGGGGGGGTGGTGTTAATTTGTATGAGTTGCTTATGTGTTTTGGATATTCAGCCCTTATTGGATGTATCAATGGTGAATGTCTTCTCCCATTCAGTAGGTTGACTTTTCGTTTTGTTGATGGTTATGGTTTCCTTCACTATACAGCATGTTTATAACTTGCTGGGAATGCTCCAGTACAGGGGGAACCAAATGAGCAGGCACAGAGGCAGAAATTGCAGAAGGAGAATCCTTGAATAGCAAGAGGCGATAGGGTCCTATGCAGAAGGATTGGTCTCAGGTCAGGACGCATAGACAGATCAGGAATTATATCAGGAGGGAAGGCTGACAGCAGATGCAGGGAGGATGGTAGATTTGGAGTTGGGAGGATGTGGAAATTCTTTTCTGATTGCAGACTTGTGGACTAAAGTAATAGAGGAGCAAAGAGACAGACACAAGAGATGTCCTCTGTGTCTTTGAAGAGTGTCCCCAAATTCCTGTCCACCCAGAACCTGAGAGTGTGACCTTATTTAGAAATTAGGGTCTTTATAGTTAAGATGAGGTCATACTGGATTAGGGAGGGCCCTAAATTCAATGACTGGTATCCTATGAGAAGCAGTGAGGACACAGGGACACGCAGGGGAGAAGGCTGTGTGACGATAGAGACAGAGACAGTGTAGCGGCCACAAGCAAAAGAAGGCCGAGGACCCAGGAGCCACCAGCGAGTAGCGTCAAGGGAAGATCCTCCCCTAGAGGCTTCCAAGAGAGCGTGGCCCTGCCAACACCTTGATTTTGGATGTTAGGGTGTAGGGCTGTCAGAGCGTGAATTTCTATTGTTTAAGCTAACCGGTTTGTGGTCCTTCTTGACAACAGCTCTAGGAAGCAAATACCACCAGCAACTTCCTATTCAGTCAGCGGCTCCCGGCTCAGTTGCCGCTGTGATCCTGAAAGAGCCATTGTTTGTAGATCCACGTGGCTGTGGTTCAGATCCATGCCTGGGTCTCATGTACAGGGCATGCCAGCACAGCCACTCACATTCGGATAATGAAACGGCTTGTGCAGAAGGGTGCGTTGGGCAATGCCTTAGGCCCCCCCCCCCCATTCTTTGTGGAACACTTAGGGTAGCATTGTTTAACCTGTGCAGCTTCCTGCCATGTAAAGGGGCGATTTCCTGCTCAAATATCTTTCCACTGCGATGCAGAGATGCTGGCAGTCACCATGACTTAGGCTGATTCCCTCAGGTCCAGCCTAACGACTGCATAACAGAAGGTGTTTCCAGAAGAAACGGGCTCATCATGACCTGCAGTCTGTTTCTGAAGCATCCATCAAGACTTTAATGAGGGCTTGCTCTAAGTCCGTGCAGCAAAAGGGTGCTTTACCCCGCCTTCTCCTGCTTGCTGCCCTAAACAAGCGCCAAGCCCAAAAGGAACAATCCACAGCAGGAGGAAATCCCCCGTGGGCCCAGGAAGTTAGTGTTAGTTGTTGGAGGAGCTTAAAGCCGTGCACTGCCCAGTCTGGAACCAGTTTGCAGAAGGCAAGCCTGACCCTCTATGCTTCCCTGAGGCTGGTGCCCAGGTTGGGAGGAAAACCGCCCTGGAGTCTGGGTGCTCTTTTTGAGAACTGGAGAAGGTAGGAGCAGGGGTCAGGATGCCCTAGTTTATGACTCATTCCACGTTCATCGAGCCTGTGCTGTGTACTAGGATTTATGTCAGGCAGGGGGCAGATAGAAGGAAGAGAAGACCAGCCTCCCGCCTCTGAGATTGGCTAGACGTGGGGAGGCCTGTGGGTTAACAATGGATGCGAGTCTCTGTGGGGAGGACTGGGTGGAACAATGTGCAGAAGGCACATAAAGGGGTGACTCACTCCGGCTGGGAGAGGCAGGGAGGGCCTGTCCCAAGACAATACCTTTCCTCTGGAACTTGAAATGTTGAGAAGTTGAGGAGCTCACCTGGTGGAGAACAGGGGAAAGGACATGCTAAGAGCCAGGTGCCGCAGATGGTTAGTGGGAAAGCCCTTCTGTTGAAGCCTCCTCAAGAATAGGGAAGGTGAGGCCCAGATTATATTGCAAAGGTCAAAGGTAGCTATTCCCTACCCTTGACTTCTATGGGTTTCTTGACCCTGACAGCAATGATGAAGGCTTAGGAGGACAGCATCTTTTTCAACAGCAGCCTGGTTTTAATCTACTCATGCACCAGTGAGGTAGGGCAAGGACTTGGTCCTGGTTTCAGCTCAGCTCCTAGTAACCCAAGTCACTTCAGCTCTATTGACCTCATCTGTAAAGTGGGTGAGAGGCAGGCTCTCCAAGGTCCCTTCAAGTCTAACATTCTGTGGGTCTGGGGCTCCTTGAAGGACCGTGAAGTGTGGATCCAAGTGTCAGGTCACAGGAACAGAGGGCTGGTTGAGGAGCAGAGTGGGAAGTCACACTTGGTGAGAGGAGACAGGAAGGGAGGTCTGCGGAAGCACCCGGAAAGGTTTAGTTGGAGCCACAGGAGGAGGAGAGCTGCATGATTCAAAGACATATGTGTGGGTCCCAATGTCCAATGCCACGGAGATCAAGCATGAGGGTTCAGGAAGGTTCCTAAAGTAGCATGAAGGGGTCCTGGTTGACCTTTGCAGAGCAGAAGCCTGGTTGGATGGACATAGCAGAATGGAAGGGTGTTGAGAAGGAGGGTTCATGCTGGGCTAAACTCCAAAGAAGTACATCGGGGAGGCCTTTTACTTCCTCACTAGAGGCCCGATGCACAAAATTCACGCAAGAGTAGGCCTTTCTTCCCCCAGCTGCCAGCACCGGCTTCCCTCTGGCACCTGAGACCTGAGCTTCCCTGTGGCCACCAGCAGGCACCCAGGACCCAGGCTTCCTTTGCAGCTCTGGTTTCATCTGGAAGGTCGTCTGGAAAGATATTTGGTCTATAATTAGCATATTACACTTTTATTATTATAGATGGTTGCTCCTTCCTCCCTCTGTGCTCCCAGCCTCCATGATGCCACTGACTGCTTCAGATCCCACCCCACCCATTGCTGCTCTCCAGGAGTGTTCTAGCGTTCTGTGCTCCAACCCAAACTGATTTCTCAACAACACTTACATTTTAATGAATTGGGTGTTACTTTGTGCCAGGCACTGTGTTAAAGGCTTTACATATAGATTACATTGATCTTTGCAATACCCTGTGGTAAGTACTGTGATTTCCCCCTTTTTACAATTGGGGAAACAGAAAGAAAGAAACGGACTCACACTCATGTCTCAAAATTAGGATTTGAACCCAGGCAGCATGACTCCAGAGCCCAAGCTTTAAGAGCTGTGCTACACAGCAAGCTGATTGAGCTCATTCATTGCTATGATGTGAGAGAGCTCCATGTGGAAATTAAACCTCTCCCTTGATTTTGTATTGTAAAGGTGGGAAGTTCAAATGCAGGTCTTTTTCCTAGTCTCTCTTAAATTATATTGCAGAGATTACTGGGAGTTCAGACTTTTTGTCTGTTAGCGAAAGAAAAGCTGAAGTTTGTCAGTGAGTTTCAAGAGTTTGTCAATGAAAGAAAGGGGAGACACAGTAGGTGGAGTTGATTGTGGTGTTTTTTTTTAATGAATGAAAGATTTGTGCATATTTGAACACAGAGGGAAGGTGACCACGGTGGAGGGACCACTAGATGAAAGAGAGAGAGAGAGAGAGAGAGAGAGAGAGAGAGAGAGAGAGAGAGA
>PVJC01036395.1:0-17750 GCA_004026665.1 Murina feae | reverse complement strand
GGGAGCGGGAAAGCAAGGCTGCAGGGGCCGGGGTCCTGCTTGGCAGCTCCCCAGACCCCTTGGCGGCACCGGCAAGTGGGAAAGGAAGACAGCAGGGGACGGGTGAGTGGGAAAGAGTTGGCGGCCTGCTTGGCGGCTTCCCAGGTCCCTTCTGAGGATCAGGGAGCAGGAAAAGGCTGGCCTGACCACGAGGCGCGGTTTTCCCTGCTTTCTGGTGGCTGGAGGAAGATGGGCAGTAGGCAAGCTTGGGAGGCAGGCAGCACCCAGCCCTAGCCAGAGCTCAAAAAAGAGAACAACATGCTGGGGAGGGCAAGAGTCTGAGAGATCAACAAAGAGGGGGTGCCTGATCCAAGCCTTGATGGTGTGCCTGGGGGCAGGCCCCCAGCAGGTATACACACACAGGAGGACTGCTCCGAGCCTCAGATGCGGCTGGGGGCAGGTCCCTAGTGGTGACACACACACACACACACACACACACACACACACACACACACACACAAAAGGCGCCTGGCAGACTGGGGCCATCATAGGACATCCACTGAGGGGTCCCAGACTGTGAGAGGGCACAGGCCGGGCTGAGGGACTCCCTCCACCCCGAGTGCACAAATTCTTGTGCCCCGGGCCCCTAGTTTATTAATTATAAGAGGTAACATAATAATGCTACAGTGGAGAAACATGACACACCACCTTAGCCAAATGATCAAGGTTAATTTCACCCATCCTATATAATAAAGAGCTAATATGCAAGTGACTGTCACACCCTCATGCCCTCACACTGTAACGTCTCAGACACATAGCACTGGGGAGAGAGGAATGGGGACCAGCCAGGCACAAATGAGCTTGCCAGAGAGGAATGGGGACGAGCCAGGTTGTGGCCTGGAAGAAGGACAAGCCGCCTGCCCTGCAAACCCAGGTGCCAGTGGTTGTGCCTGCACCTGCAGCCCGGGAGAGAGACAAGCTGCCTGTCCCCCAATCCCAGGCACCAGCAACTGCAGCTGCAGCCCAGGCAAAGCCACCCACCCACAGTCCCCTGCAGCCATGGCCAGTCCAAGTGAAGCCGGCCCAGATCTTGGGTGCCTGGAGCCGGTCAGAGGGAGGGAAGCTCGCGTCCCAGGTGCCTGAGACTGGCCGGAGGAGGGAATCCTGGGTCCCGGGTGTAGGGTGAGGCAGATGTGGTTGGGGCAATCAGGCCAGCAGGGGAGCAGTTAGGGGTGATCAGGCAGGTAGGCACAGGTGGTTAGGGGTGATAAGGCAGGCAGGCAGGTGAGCAGTTAGGAGCCAGTGGTCCCAGATTTCGAGGGCAGTCAGACATCCCCTGAGGGGTCCTGGATTGAAGAGGATGCAGGCTGGGCTGAAGTGCTTTCACCCCCGTATACAAATTTCATGCACTGGGCCTCTATTAATGAGATAAATCAACAGCATATGCACTGAAAAGAAAATGGCATCATTTCTGTTATTCCTGCCAAAAATATGTAATTTGAATCTAAGCATAAGAAAATATCAGAAAAACCTTCATTCGAGGGATATTCTACAAAGCAATTGTCCCATACTCTTCAAAAATATCAGCCTCATGAAATGCAAAGGAAGTCTCAGGACTTCCATATATTGAAGGAAAGTAAAGAGGTACAAGAATTGAATGCAAAGCATGATCTTAAAATTTTTTTGTTAAAATTGATATCATTGAGACAATTAGTGGAATTTGAATAATGGCTGTAAATAACAGTGTTGTATCAGTATTAATTTCTTAATTTTGAAAATTGTACTGTGTTTATATAAGAAAACTAGGATCTCGGTGCACAAAAATTTGTGCACTTAGGGTGGTCCCTCAGCCTGGCCTGTGCCCTCTCACAATCTGGGACCCCATGGGGGATGTCCACCTGCTGGCGTGCCTGGCCAGCCTGGGTGAGGGGCTGATGGCTGTTTGCAGGCTGGCCAAGCCCCTCAGTGGGAACCCTCACCCCATGAGGGTGTGGCCAGCCTGGGCGAAGAGCTGAAGGCCATTTTCAGGCTTCTCACAGCCCCTTCAGGGTTTGGGTCCCTACTGGGGTGCCTGACCAGCCTGGGTGAGGGGCAGAGGGCCATTTCTGGCTGCCCACAGGTCCTTCAGGGTTCAGGTCCCTACTGGGGTGCCTGGCTGGAAGCAGGATTTATTCAACTTCTATAGTTGAAACTTTGTTACGCTGGTCCCCCACTTGAAGCCTGGGTTGCCCCTGGCAACTCAAGGTCCCAGCCTGGCAGGTATTTGGTGTTTGTTTATCTTCTATAAATGAAACTTGAGAGTAGAACTCAGGACCTGCTGGGCTCTGGCTTCCTCCATTGCCTGGGGCAACTCCAGCTCCGTGGCCACTGCCATCTTAGTTAATTTATATATTTGCTCCTGATTGGTTGGTGAGCATGGCTTGTGGGTGTAACGAAGTAAGTGTCAATTTGTATATTACTCTTTTATTAGATTAGATAGCCTTGGTTTTAGGAAATGCACATTGTAGAGTATAGCAGAAAAGAAGTATCATATCTGAAACTTATTTTTTTTTCTGAAACTTATTCTTAAGTGATTCAGAAATTGTGTGTGTGTGTGTGCATGTGCACGTGTGTAGAGAGACTAAAGAAGATTGTGAGGACAATAAGAGTAAACAATTGGGAAATTTGGGTGGAAGTTATTCTGGAATTAAATCTTTGTATTATTTTTGAAACTCTTCTATAAGTATGACATTATATTTTTAAAAAGGCTAAGTGAAAGACAGTTCTAAGTGCACTCACTGTTGTGCCAAATATTGAATGTTTTGATACCTCAATTTATACTTCACTACTAGATATTTTTAGCTACCATCAAATTTTTTCCATGGATTTCTTGCTGTGCCCATTTGCTTCTTTCATCTGAGTATTTGTGCTGTCATTTTTTGTTTATTACTTCCCTAGAACAGATGATTCTGAATTTCAAACATGGTCATTTTCATTTTCTGCCAATCACCACCACTATCACCAATAAAAAATATTAAAAAAGACCAATAATTGTGATAAACTAAAATAAAGTTTGGAAATATGAAACAGAATGAGGCATACATTTGGATAGTCAGCAGCTTTGTTTGGCTGCTGATTTAAATGGTGATTTTGGAATAACACACGTCATTGCTTTGTGCTGTATTCTTCTTATAATCTTTTTATTACAGAGTGTTGAAAGATTAACTCATGATTGTGCATCACTTTAAGTCTCCATGATTTAGGTATTAAGAGACTTAACGCAAAAAAATATCCCTATAAATAACATACTTATGAAAATCCACTTCTTGGTATTTTAGTAGTTTTAGAACTGTAAAATCTTCATAATGCTCACAGTATTGAGCATTAACTTGCAGTGTGTGCTTTTTCCCTGTGGACATTATATCTATATATATAAAAGCCTAAGCAACCATCACAACCGAATGGACAACCGAACAAACAGGCTGCATGGGGCAACCAGGCTGGCAGAGGGGTCGATCAGCCTGGTAGGGGAGTGATTAGGGGATGATCAGGCTGGCAGACAGAAGCTGTTAGGGGCAATCAGGCAGGCAGGCAAGCAGTTGGGAGCCAATAGTGCTGGATTGTGAGAGGCATCAGACCTAAATCGGCAGTTGGACATCCCCTGAGGGGTTTCAGATTGGAGAGGGTGCAGGCTGGGTTGAGAAACAACTCCCCCCCAGTGCACAAATTTTGTGCACCTGGACTCTAGTTAATGAATATTATTGAAAATAACAGGAATTGTGCAAGGGAATTATAGATCACTAGTACTTTGCCCTATTTTTTCTAATTTCTTGAACTAAAAGTGTCTAAATTAACTTTTTTTCCTTCAAAGATTTTTGTTTGTTTGTTTTTGAGAGCTAAAGAAACATTCATGTGAGAAAAACTGAGCATTGATCAGTTGCCTCCTGCACGTGGTCAAAACGATTAAAAAGTTCAACTAAGAACAGGTAAATAAATTATGATTTATATATTTTTTAAATTGATTTGAAAGAGAAAGGAAAGGAGAGAGAAATCAATTTGTTGTTTCACCTATTCATACACTCATTGGTTGATTCTTATATGTGCCCTTACCAGGTATGGGAACTACAATCTTGATGTATTGGAACATTAATTTAACCAATTGAGTTACTCTGGCTGAGCCCCATGATATACACTTAAAATATACTTGCGATCCACTATACAAAAATTTTAAAAAATGAGTAATGTCTACTACTACACTATAGACTTATGGAAATATTTCCAACATGTTTAGTGATAAAAGCAAGATACAGAAAAGGATGACTCATATGCTATTTTTTGCATAAGAAAAACAGATTGGAATAAAAGTTTATATTCATGTCTGTATATTCATGAAGAAATTTTGGAAGAATATATTTTAAAAACCCAATAATGAATAGTATTTATCTATGTATGTGGAAGGGCTGAGAATTGAGTGGAAAGGAACATGTTTACATTATTTTATTACATACTAGAGGCCTGGTGCATGAAAATTAGTGCAAGAGTAGACCTTCCTTCCCCCAGTGCCGGCACTGGCTTCCCTCCGGGACCTGGCTGGCTTCCCTCTGGCCCCAGCTTCATCAGGAAGGACATCCAGTCTAATTAGCATAGTAATCTTTTATTATTATAAATGTAATAATTAAATTTAAAATATGTCATATTTTAACTATCATGTTTTATGTTTGTAGCTAGAAGGTATCCATTTTCATTTAGTCCATCTTAATGAAACAAGAAATCTTGGCAAAAAAATTTTGGAAGTAAAGACTATTGAAAAAGTAAATGGAAAGAATGTAAATGTTAACTGCTTACCATTTCTAAATAAAATAAGTGATAGTGATACCTTTTTTGTCTGGGAATGTATTTATTATTTTAAGCAACTGTAAAGTTATTTTTACTAGTACATTTTTATTATTTAAATAACAACAGTATTCTTCAGAATCCAACAGTTTTCTAAAGGTAAAATAATTGTCTTTAGTAAGTTAAAAAGGAAAAAAAAGTTTGAGCTCCCTCTGCTGGGTTGCTGCAGCATATCAGCGTATTTTGGTTTTATTGAGAAATAGTTTTAAACTATGTTTTTCATACTCTTATAAATGTTAAGTTCTGCTAATATACCACTAATATTAGCAAAATGAGCATTTAAATATAAATGTCAATATAATGTCCATTTAATACATTCCTAAGTATGGTACCAATTAAGTGGGTTGTACAAGGAAAAATTTCTAAATGCAATATGTACAGAAGAATTTTCATTTTTAAATTTATTATGGCAAAAAAAAAATCTGAAAGTAAAAAAAAACTTATTATGGCTTTCAAATTGTAGTAACCATAAAAACTACATATTGTGTTAATATATTAAGTTTTAATTGACTAAAAATACCATATGCATATTTTCAAGCTAGAGGGAATATAAAATATTCACATAGCTAAGCAATGATTTACATGACAAGTCTGAGTATCTCTATTGTTTTGTTCTTTGTCATGAAAGTATAATTTATAATGTATTAATTTGCAAAGTCCTTCAAAAATTCACCAGCTACCTCTTTCCTCTTTTCGTGATTTCTATTTTTATCCTGCAGATCATTGATTATCGTCTCAGTGGTGACCAACTTAGCCTTCTATTTATCTATTAATTTTTTTATGTACTTCAATCTCTTTAAGAATGCCTCTTTTAAAAAAATTCAGGTTTTCATCTCTCTGATCAGTTCTATTTTCACCTTGTTTGTTCTGACTGATATTTATCTCTCAAATTACTGGTGCTTCTTACATAAGATGTTGTTTTCCTTAGTTGGTTTGTGTTTTAATTCTGATTCATGTGGTGGATAGTAAAAGGTGTTTGTAGTAAATATTTGCAAGATAAAGCTATTAGCAGCTTATGAGAGCTGTTAGTTCATTTTTCAAGGATTTTTTAGACTAGTTGTTAAACACAGATTTTATTAAAAATTAAATTATCTCAACTTAAATTACATTAATTACATTAAAAAGGCAATAAACACTTAAAACTCATCATTTCCTAAGTATTGTACTTTATTTTATTATCATTTATGCTCTTCAAGTTATTTACATACATTGTATCTCTATGGTGTAAATAATGTATAATGGGTTACTGCAAATCTCTTTCCAACTCTGATTCAGTGATATCATGTTGGTAACTTGAAATCGGCTATGGTGACAGCATTTATACTATAGAAACTGGCAAATGCTACAGAGTTGGGGCTTGATTTATTGTTTTGTTGATTATCTAGACACAACAAAATGACACAACAAATGCTATAGATACAAGCATTTGGCAAAAAAATCAACTAAAAAATCTTGTGAGAACCAATTTGTTGCATGAATTTACAACAAAGAGTATTGTATATTTTGTTATTACTTCATAAATTGTATGCTATACATCCTTCATATCAGCAAGCTTACATACATATGTATCCATAAATTTTGTTTTCTAGAAAGCCAGTTGCTAACCATTAACCAGCACACCACCAAAGTCTCTATTCCCAAAAGTACTAGAGGGAGGCAATTAGTCAATTCTCTGCTGAGGCTCCTGGAGGAATCACCTAGGCTCAAGGGTAGTGCAATGGTTTTAAATTAAGTCCACAAATTATTTGATATACCTCCTTTCTAAGGGTGAGGCCTAATTTACCCCTCCCTGAATGTGGATTATTCTTGACTTTAATTAATAGAATGTGGTGGAAGTAATGGTATTAGATTTCCAGGCTTTTTCATAAAAGACATTGTGGCTTCTGACTTGCTCTTTCTTGGATTACTTGCTTTGGAGGAAGCCATCTCATAAGGACACTTAAACATCCATATGAAGAGGCCCATGTGGGGTGAAACTAAGGACTCCTGCCAACAGCCATTTTGGAAGGAGATTCTCCAACCCCAGGCAAAGACTATGGCCCCAGAAGACATGTTAACTTTAATTTCATGAGAGACCTTGGGCCAGAACCTCTCAACTAGGCAACTCTCATAGGTCCATAGATCATAATTGCTTCTTCCACTCAGAAAATGTTATACAATAATTTTCCATTTTATTTATTTATTTATTTATTTATTTATTTATTTTTTGCTGTGGGGGGAAGGTTGGTGCAGGGGAACAGGGCTCAAGAGAAGTAGCAGACAAGATGGGATGTGTATGGACCACGGATCCAGGCTGCCTGGGTCTGAATCCTGTTCCAATGACATGGTCATGAACTTTGTGATCTTAGATGAGTTACTTCACTTTCCCATGTCTCAGTTTCCTCACAGGGAAATAGGATAGAGTGGTAGCTACTTCAATGGTCCATTTGGGAGTTTACATGGAGCACCTAGGATGGCACCCAGCAAATCTATCTAATCTAAAAAAGAGTAATATGCAAATTAACCATCACTCTGAGACATCTAGACCATGCCCATCAGCCAAGCCACTCCTCCCAATCAGAGCGGCTGTATGCAAATTAACCCAGCCAAGATGGAGGCTGGCAGCCATGGAGCTAGAGTAAATGGGAGGCTTCTATTGCAACTGCCTGACTAGGCCGGCAGGCCTCTGTTC
Organism: Murina feae; assembly: GCA_004026665.1. Classification (NCBI taxonomy): domain Eukaryota; kingdom Metazoa; phylum Chordata; class Mammalia; order Chiroptera; family Vespertilionidae; genus Murina; species Murina feae. The sequence goes on along the minus strand of PVJC01036395.1, from coordinate 10,228 downwards.
AAGCAACTATGTTTCAATTTTAGAAGCCACAGAGCTGAAGCAAACAGGAGGCTTCCATTGCCTGCCTAGGCCTCCACTCAAGGTAACAAAGTTTCAATTATAGAAGATAAATAAACCTCAGAAACCTGATTCCAGCCAGCCTCGCTGGGATGTTGGGTCAATGGGAGCTGTGGGCAGCCTGAAAACGGCCCTCAGCCTCTCACCCAGGCTGGCCACACCCCCACGGGGTGAGGGTCCCCACTGGGGGGACTTGGCTAGCCTGCAAACAACCATCAGCCCCTCACCAGGCACGCCAGCAGTGGACATCCCCCAAGGGGTCCCAGATTGCGAGAGGGCACAGACCGGGCTGAGGGACCCTCCCCACCCCGAGTGCACAAATTTTTGTGCACCGGGCCCCTAGTGTATATATAAAAACCCTTATAGGCAAACAGTTGAAATGGTGGAACAACCAAACAACTGGTCCCTATGATGTGCGCTGACCACCAGGGCACATGAGCAGAACATGGCAGGAGTCAGCAGCAGGTGGCAGAGCACAGAACATGGCAGGCGCCAGCCATGGTGGGATGGTGAAGCAGGTGAGCGTCCCTCCCTGGCCCTGATCATGCACCAGTGGGTTCCCTTAGCCTAGCCTGTGTACTCTTGCAATCCGGACACCTCAGGGGATGTTGAAGAACCCGTTTCAGTCTGATCCCGCTCAACATAGAGCTGCCCCCCAGTTGTCAGTGCGCTTCCACAGTGGGAGTACCGCTCAGCCAGAAGCTGGGCTCACAACTGGCAAGCACAGCGTGGTGGCAGGAGCCTCTCCTACCTTCGTGAAAGCACTAAGGATGTTCAACTGCAAGCTTAAGCTATCAGTTGGATGTCCCCCAAGGGCTCCCAGACTGAGAGAGGGCACAGGCCAGGCTGAGGGACCCCTCCCCCGAGTACACGAATTTCGTGCACTGGACCTCTAGTATTTAATAAATTCCTAGATCTGTCATCTCTTAGCTAGGTGACCTTGTGTGAGTTATTTAACCTTTTTGCATCTCAATTTCTTGACTTTAAAATGAAGATGAAAAATAGTACCAACTTCATAGGACTGTTGAGGATTAAATAAAATAATGCAAGTAATAACTTGTCTAACATACTGTATGTAGAGACTCACATATGACAGGATTTCAACAACATGGTAGCTTAAAAAATGTTGTTTCCTTTGAATGCCATAATGCTTTATTTATATTGCTAATATGACACATATTAAATTATAACTAGAGGTCCAGTGCACAAAATTTGTGCATGGGTGGGATGTCCCTCAGCCTGGCCTGCATCCTCTCTCAACCTGGGACCCCTTGGGGATGTCCGACTGCCAGTTTAGGCCCAATCCCGCAGGGATTTCTCACGCAATCCGGGACTACTGGCTCCTAACTGCTTGCTTGCCTGCCTGCCTGATTGCTCCTAACCACTCACTTGCCTGCCTGATCACCCCTAACCACTCTTCTGCCTGCCTGATCACTCCTAACTACTCTGCCTGTCTTCCTGATTGCCCCTAACCGCCTCTGCCTCAGCTTCATATGGAAGGACGTCCAGAAGGTCATTTGGCTGTCCAGTCTAATTAGCATATTACACTTTTATTATTATAGTCTAGTGGCCCGGTGCATGAATTTGTGAACATTGAAAGGAAATTAATTAGAAGAAATATTTTAATATCGCTATTCGCTTTTTCTCTATAATAAAAGTGTCAACCAAATTCACAATCAACAATGACAGATGGAAACACGTATGTGATTGGTGCCAGTGAAGGTTTTAGATGTATCGCGCATGCACGAGTCAACTTAGCTTTTTATAGATAAAGATTAAACTTGCTTAATTAGCCCTGCTTTTTGAGTTACCTAAACTTTTTCCAGCCCAGTGAAGCACCTCAACTTCTCTTTCAGGTGATTGTCAGCAACACAACAGTAAATATCAACACGAAGCAGATTATTATTGTAGATCACACAGGGAGAACCAAGGTAAAATATGTAAATAGTCAACAGTGTTTGACTATCTTTTGTGCAGGGAGAAAACCTAAAATCATTTTCAAGGTCCACCACTTCTTACTTCTTTTAAGTCAGGTCAAGTTTCTAAGCTTTCTAAATCTCCATCTTCCAGCTAAGAAAAAGAAAATAGGATTCTACTGAGTTTCCTAACTATCTACTCCAGGACTTCTGTGAGGATCAAATGAGATGAGGCACAGGAAAATGCTTCACAGACATTTGGTTACAGTGTAAACTGTTTGCACCTGGGTATAAAGCAAGTTGTGTTCCTGGGCTGAAGAAACTGCAAGGAGGCTAGTAGCTAGGGAGAGGAAGGCAGATGTTGCTACTTGATGTCATTACCTGGATAGAGGGAAGGACACTTAGCATATTAGCCTCTTATAAAGATAGATAGTCTAGACTGGGAACTCCTTGAGGGCATTACCTTTGTCATTAATCTTCTGATAATGAGAAAACCAATTCAGCTTGCCATTAAAACATAAGGGAGGAACTGAAAATTGAAACAGAAATTACAACTTTCAAGACTATTACAAGTCACAAAATAGAAAAATTGTACAAAACCATGACATGTTAAGCAAATTAAGTTCAGATGCTTAACACCAGCTGATTCAGACCTGTGCTCTAAATAAGACAAACTAACATAGCAATAACTCCACACAAAGTCATGAATACTAAATATAAGATCACTGATTGTTCCAGCAACTTCTTAGTTTACAAATTCTGATCAATGTCTGCCAAGGCCATCCCATGACTAACTCATTATCCAGAGCAAAAAATATGTAATATTATGGAAAACCATCTGACAGTGAAATGATGTGACATCTATGCTGTCAAATAATTCAAAATGGGTTAAAGGTGGAAGATGGAGTATGGTAAGATTGACCATGAGTCAGTTATTGCAGAAATTGGATGATAGGGAAGATTATATTTCTTTCTGCTTTTGCATATGTTTAAATTTTTCCATAATAAAAATATTAAAATAAAAATCTAGGACAGCAAGCACACCCAGAAAACAAAAATATCCCTGGGAAGGCCTAACAGACTTGGTAGAATATAAGTTCCACGAAGGTAGAAACCTTGCATGTCTTTTTACATCTGTATCTCCAGGGTCTAGAGAAATTTATAGCACACACTAGGCTCTCAATATATATTTGTTGAATGAGTGGACACTGAAAAACAAAATCCATAACTTGGATGAGAGTCTAACAGCTCAGACTGAGTCAAGACTCCTGAGATACCTAGCTAAGACTCCTTAGCTATTCTAAGGATAAATATTTCACAACAACCACCCAAAGAAACAGCAAAGCAGATTCACAGATTTCATTTTGGAATTCCATCAGTAGATATTTACATGCTTATATGCATTTAATCTCTAGAGAGCTTCTATGGGGACTATGCCATATCATTTCATTTCATTGCTTTTATTCAACAAATATTTATTATAGAGATGTCTCTTTCTTTCTAGTCAAGAATCAGAAAAAAACTATGTATACTCTATCCTCCCTTCCCCCTTTTTATTCTCTGGTTAATATAAGTGAGCAGAGGAATAAACAATATTTTGGAGAATGTTCACCTCTAAATTTGTTGTTTGCTTAGGAGCCTTAGAACAAAACTGTCCATTACAAAAGAAATGATGCAGAACTTTAATTAGGGCTTTTGAAATTCAAGCTCACTCTTATTGGGGGCCAGAGCCCAGCAGAGGAAAATGATCAAGAACACTGAAACAACAGACATCAGGCACAATTAAATGTGCACATAATATACTCTACAAAGTTTAAAGCTATACTGCCCAATTCCAGGACCACTAGCAATGCATGGTTATTGAGCCTTTGTGATGCAGCTTGCTTGAATTGATATGTGCTATAAGTGAAAGTACATACTAGATTTCAAAGACTTAGTAACCAAAAATAAATAAATGAATGAATAAATAAAATATCTCAATAATTTTTATATTAATTGCACTTTGAAATAATACTATTTTGGATAAATTTAGCTAAATAAAATATATTATTAAAATTAATTTCTCCTTTTTTGCTTTGTTTTTTACTTTTTAAAAATGCGGCCATTAGGAAATTTAAAATTACATATGTGGCTCCCATCATAATTTTATCAGACAGTGCTTTTTGAAAATGTAAGGACTCTTCCTCTATTGTGAAACAAACTAATGAGTTCATTGTATTAGCAGCACAATTCCTAGTCTTCTTATTCTGCACTGTTTTTGGTATTTATATTTTTATTGAGGGGGGGAGAGAGAGAGAGAAAAGAGAAATAAAGGTTTGTTTTTCCACTTATTTATGCATTTGTTAGTTGATTCTTGTATGTGCCCTGACTGGGGATCAAACTTGGTGTGTAGGACAATGCTCTGACCAACTAAGCTACTTGGTCAGGGCATATTTTGGTATACTTTGGATACTGCTACATGAAGTTATTATAATAAACTAGAGGCCCGGTGCACTGATTTGTGCACTGGTGAGGTCCTTCAGCCTGGCCTGTACCCTCTCAAAATCCGGGACCCCTCGGGAGATGTTGGACTGCCAGTTTCAGCCTGATCCCCATAGGCCAGGCAAGGATTGAGCTGAAACTGGCAGTCCGACATCCCCCGAGGGATGTAACAGTGTGTAAAGCAGCAGGCAGCTGGGGAGAAGCCTGAGGTCAGATGGGGTGCCGTGCCACTCCTGCTCAATCCAGCCCCCTGTGCCTGCCTCTGCCACTGCTCAGTAGTGCTGCTGTGGAGGCAGGAGTGGCTCACACTGCCTCAGCTGTGCTCACCAGCTATGAGCCCGGCGGAGCTCCCACTGCGGAAGTGCACTGACCAGCAGGGGCAGCTCCTGCATTGAGCATCTGCCCCCTGGTGGTCAGTGCGCATCATAGTGGCCAGTCAACTGGTAGTTCGGTCAACTGGTTGTAATGGTCACTCAGGCTTATATATATATATACATAGACTAAAGGACCAATGCACAAAAATTCGTGCAAGAGTAGGCCTTCCTTCCCAGCAGCCGGCACCCAGCTTCCCTCTAGTACCTGGGACCCAGGCTGTTTTGCTACGGCCACCACCACCAGGCACTCAGGACCTGGGCTGCTTTGCTCTGGCCACTGCCGCAAGGCACCCAGTTCCTCGTGGTTCCCCATTCGCCACGCTGGATTGGAGCCTGTGGGCCAAGGGGGAGGGACCAAGATGTGGTCAACGCACCTCATAGCAACTGGTCGAGCAGTCATTCTGGTTGCTGGCCTTTTATTATATAGGATTATTGGTATAAATGAAGTGTCCACCAAAGAATTGGTGATCATCCATGAAACTCCTTTTTATCAGAAGTACTCTGATCTTATTAAGGGAAAATGAGTCTGTTCTCTGATCTCAGTTTACACTTTTAGGTATTGCTGAAATATTTCCTCTTGAATTACCTAAGGACTTATTTCATTACAGCAAGCATTACTTTTTTCTTTTAGCTATCCATGTATAGTCTCAAATGACAAAACTATAGTCCCTTTAAAATTCTCCTAATTCTACTTCTAAAGAACTAAAAACCTGGCATTTATTATGTTAGTGATTTGTATCTCTTCTGTTTTTATATAAAAACTAGAGGTCCAGTGCACAGATTCATGCACCAGTGGGGTCTCTTGGCCTGGCCTGTGGGATCCTGCTGAAACTGGCTCTCCATCATCCCCAGAGGGGTTCCAGATTGTGAGAGGGTGGTTCTTGGGTGATGCACCCTGGAACCAGTCTCCGTCCTCTCTGGTTCCAGGTGCATCACCTGAGAAGCGCTCCTGCGTTGAGCATCTTCCCCCTGGTGGTCAGTGTGTGTCATAGCTACCGGTTGGAACATCTGCCCCTTGGTGGTCAGTGTACGTCATAGCTCTTTGCTGGTTAGCCGGTCGTTAGGCTTTTATATATATTGAGCCCCAATTTTTAATCTTTTTCTTAAAAGAAGTACATGTATGTTCATGTTTCCAATTAATTCTACATTCTGAAAACCTTTTATGCTGTGCATCACATATAAAATAAGAACTACTTCAAAAATTTTAATATGACCTTTGTTTGCCTAATTTAACCTAACTTCATACTCCTGTGACCTTTTGGCCTTCTTTAAGATCCCAGTGTGTCCTTACCTTAGAACATCCCACAAGCTATTATGTTGGCCTGGATGTTCTTGTCTCTTTCATCTCACATGGCTAACTTCTACTCATTACTCACTCTTCTTAATCATTTAAATATATCCTTAGAGAAGCCATGCTTGGACCTTTCTAGTCTAAGTTATTACAAAGATTTATATTTTCCTCTATTTTCTTTCAAAATAACTGTAATTATACATTTTTTTCTTATATGATTATTTGTTAAATGTCCTTCTTGTATATTATGCTATAAGTTCCATGGCAGATATGTCTTTTTTTGTCCACCACTGTATTCTCAGCAAGTATGTCTGAAACAGAGCAGACTTTCAGTAAACATTTGGTGAACAATGAATTGGAAAGACTGAATAAAGTGCAAGAGTTGAAAATATAAGGGAGTAACTACGAAAGGAGGCCATAGGGGATTAAATTCAGAGCATTAAATAGAAGATAAAGTGTATGTATATTAAAAAAATAAAATGGTAGGGGATTACAACATAGCCATAGAAAGTCAAAGGCTTGTTAGAATGTATGTCTTGAGAGCATATTAAATTGAGGTGGCTAAGAATGATTTCAAAGAAGTACAGTAATTGATGTGTGGCTGGTTAACTCAATGGTTAGAGTGCTGGTCCATTGACCTAGGAGTCATGGGTTCAATTCCTGGTCAAGGGCACCCATACCTTGGTTGTGGGGTTGTGGCTTTGATCACGGCCCCAGTTGGGGCAAGTATTTCCCTCTCTCCCCCTCTAACCACCCTTCCATTCTCTCTAAAAATGAATGGAAAAAATATCCTTGGGTGAGGATTAAAATAATAATAACAATAAGAAATTGAGCCAGAAGCGATGGTTAAATTTTACTATTAACTACAATTTTTTAAATTCATAAAAATAGAAGGAATCATGATTTAACTTGTGCTATACGAGTGGTGCTCTGGGAAGCAGATGTTGACATGGAGTTAGAAGTACAAAAGATTTACTGGAGAGTAACACTTGTGAAAGGAAAAGGGAGAAAGAAGTATTGAGTAGGGGAAGCTATCAGTTTGCAGGTTTGACAAAGCTTCTATCATGCTAGTGTTAAGTAGATCCTTATATCATTCCTTGCTCATTCTTGGCTGAGGAAGGACGTGTGTGTGGGCGGGGAGGTGAGGGTGAGGGAGAGGAAGGGAAGAGATTGCCCTAAAAATAGTCTAACTTCAACTTGAAAGCTGAGAGAGCCCAGAAGGAGTTTACAGCTAAAGGTTGTCAGCTAACTACATGCCATGCAGTTGAGCAGTGAGTTCTTACTTGAAGGCTTGTCTGAGCAGTGTACTTTGGTGACTGCCATACATTATAGGATGTCAACTTAATCCAAATCAACCTATAAATTTAATGAAGGATTTTTTGAAAAGCTCAAAAGCTTTTTCTAATTATTTGGATAATGAAAGTTTCACATGTAGCTAAGTCAAGGATTTGCTCTATTATATACTAGAGGCCTAGTGCACAACTATGTGCATGGTGGGGTCCCTCAGCTTGGCAGGCGATCAGGGCCAATCAGGGAAGGGTTGGGGGGGGGATTGGGGGGAGGAGATTGCGGCGGGGGGGGGGGGGGGGGAGGTTGGCCACCATCCCAGGAGGGACTGCAGAAGGGCTCCAGGGTGTGTCCGGCCCTTTCACCCAGTCCTGATTGGCCGGACACCAGCAGCAAGCTAACCTACCAGTGGCTGCGTCTGTCCCGAGTGGTCAGTGTGTATCATAGGGACTGGTTAAGCGGTCAACCGATTGGATACTTAGCATATTATGCTTTTACTAGTATTATATAGGATTAGGATAGTCTGTAAAATGATGGTATATAAAAACATGGCACTGGTGTAGTCATAGACAGAGAGCAATTAAAGAGGTCAGAACTAGAGCCACATATAAATAAAAATATGAAGATATGATAATGGTGACATCCATCAAATATCAATGGGGGACAGAAGTAGAATTATAGAGAAAAAATAGTTTCTCCCTTGGAGAAAAAGTAAGCTAGATTCCCACCTTACAACATAAATATGAATGTATTCCAGAGAAAATAAAGACCTAAATGTGATTCTCTGGAGAGAGTAATAACTGTAAAACAAAGAGAAGAAAACATAGAGTATCTTTGAGATGCTAAATGCAAACTGAATTTTTAAACAAGACCCCAAAGCACCATTGAGAGTGACCCATAAGGTCTGGCTCAGTGGATGGAGCATCAGCCTGCGGACTGATGGGTCCTGGGTTTGGGTTCCATTCTGGTCAAGGGCACATGCTCGGGTTGCGGGCTTGATCCCCAGTAGGGAGTGGGCAGTAGGCAGCTGATCTACAATTCTCTCTCATCATTGATGTTTCTATCTCTCCCTTTCCCTTCCTCTCTGAAATCAATAAAAATATATGAGAGAGAGAGAGAGAGAGAGAGAAAGAGAGAGAGAGAGAGAGAGAGAGAGAGAGAGAGAGAGAGAGAGAGAGAGAATTGTATCCATCAGCTAGGAGAGATAAATGGAAGAACCTGAGGAATTAAGTACACTCTGAAGAATATTTCTAGGATCAGGGAAGCTAAGTAAACCATAGGATATATATAGGTTTGTTAGGAGATATATCATTATAACTCACCTATCCAAAGTATTTTCTCCTGTATCTGCTTTCCTTAAAATGAATTACATATCCTTCAATAAATATTTTAGTTCCAGACATTGTACTCAGTGAAGGAACTATGAAGAGAAATAAGTTTGGGCCTTGGTCTTTAAAGAGCTCATAATCTAGGTAGGGAGACAGATGAGAAAACTAAATAAAGTGTTTTAATTCCTATTCTACAGGTAGTAACCAAGAGGCAACTACCTTCATTCCAGGCCAAGGGAACAGCACTAACAGTCACAGGCCTTTAAAAGAGCGTGGTGTGTTGGAAAATGTTAAATCAGTAACCTAATCCGGGACATTCTGAAATGTCTGTTACTGAATAGAGAAGGTAGCCTATTGGGTTTATGTTAGTCTTTCCTTGATAGCACTGATTATATTAACTAACTAGGGGCCCGGTGCACAAAAATTTGTGCACTCGGGGGGGTCCCTCAACCTGGTCTACATCCTCTCCACTAGGGGAACCCTCGGTGCTACTGGCTCCTAACAGCACACCTGCCTGCTGGCCTCAGTGCCGAGGGGGGCTCAGAGTCACTGAGGTACCTGGCACCTTACAGGCGGGTCCTGCGCTGCTCTGGTCCCCAGCGGCCACAGCGCCCAGGCAGTCTCAGAGCCACTGGAGTGCCGGACATGCTCTAGGTGGTCCCAGCACTGAGGTGGGCTCAGAGCCGCTGAGGTGCAGGGCCCCCTCCAGGCCTATACTGGGCTGCTGAGGGCCCAGTGGCCCAAGTACTGAGGTGGGCTCAAAGCCAATGGGGTGCCTGGCCCCCTCAGGCCTGTCCCATGGTGCTGAGGTCCCAGCGGCCCCAGCGCCCAGGTGGGATCAGAGCCGCTGGGGTGCTGGGCCCCCTCCAGGCCTGTCCCTGTGCTGAGGTCCCAGTGCCCCCAGCGTCGAGGCGGGATCAGAGCCGCTGGGGTGCTGGCCCCCTCCAGGCCTGTCCTAGTACTGCTTCTGACCCACCCTGCCCCTCCGCCAGCGACTCACTTGCTGCTGTTTGCTTCTTGGCTGCCGGCCTCCATCTTGGCTGGGTTAATTTGCATACAGCCACTCGGATTGGCTGGTGAGCGTGGCTTAGGCCATCCCGAAGAAACGGTTAATTTTAATATTACACTTTTATTAGTTAAGATTATCACCCTTGAAGGCAAAACCAAAGAAGATGAAGCACTGAAGTGATGAAGGATACATGCTAATGGTTAAGAGAAACATGCTAGGCAGCACTGAGGACTAACTTTGGAGTGATAACACACACTGTATTATGGATTTAGAGGAAGAGGTTGCAATCAGCTACATTGGTCAGGGAAGATTTCATGGAAGTGGTAGGACTCCATTAGATCATTCAAAAAACAGAGACCTGAGAACTGACTCTACATATCAGGGGCTCTGCTTGGAGCAGGAGATTCAAAGCTATTGTCTACTAAGGAACAGATAATTAGGTAATTGCAAAAATAAAGTAATGGATGCTACAATAGAAGCTAGCA
>PVJC01036394.1:0-17755 GCA_004026665.1 Murina feae | reverse complement strand
TTTTCCTTTCAGGGAGAAGAACAACAAACAGCAACGTGCAAAGGTGTCATGTAAAACTAGTTTTTTCTTTATTGAAAATACATCTACAAGGTAAGGCCCTCCCGCCCACCTGGGTGAGTGTCCCCGCAGAGCCGGGGATGGGCGGGCGAGAGGCTCAGCCTAGAGGCCTTGCGCTCAGCTCCGTAAGAAATGGTTAGTGTATAAAAGTGATCACATCGCGTAACGAGTCACTTGACACGATTAGTTCTTGCTCTACCGATGTGCGATGACATCCGTGTACAGGAACTTCCGAAGCGTGTTCCCCAAATAGAACCTCGACATTACAGGGTTACTCCACCGCAGCCTAATGTTAACTTTTACGCTCGGCGTCTATATAATAATATCTCTATCGCATACCAGAGGACGCCCGTCTAGATTCTCAGTCTGATAGCATCATTCAGTCCACCCTCCACCATTTCCGATCAGAAACTCACCGCTGGCCATGGCACTAGCCGACAGCTCCCTCGCATGTGTTTGGCTGGATGTTCCTTGGGGGTTAAAAAAATTAATCTCTAAACCCGGGAGCTGCCTAGCCTGAACCAATGCCCTGGCCGTTTTTTTTTCTTGGAACCATATTGACCATGTCTTTATACTGATTCCTCGCCTACCATTTCTCTCAGGGATACAAATAAAACCAAACAGAACCCCACTCTAGCTGAAGGTTTTGAATGGTTAGGTGCAATTCCAACACAAAGAAATATCTTGTTTCCCTCATTCCAAGAATTTTTGATTCTTATCCAAAACCTTTTCAAACGAGAGACCACCCACTCAGCTCACAGACCTCTATGAGAGAGAGCGCTCCTTCATTTGACTTGTTTAAAATATATAAGGAGGAATCTCATATTTTGATATGCAGACTTCCTTGGGGAATGTTTCTGAACTGAAGAGAAAAAGTGGTTCTGGGGGAGAAAAAAAAACCCCCAAAACAAAAAAACACCACCAACAAAAACCTCTCTCATTAAAAAATTCTCCCTTTGAGATGACTCTATGCAACCTTGATATTTAAAAATCCTCTTTCGAATGTCAACTGTGCTTTGTTCTTCCCTCGCTGGCTGTTTCGTGTTCCACAGTAAGACCATGAGCACCCTTGCCAGTTGCTAGTCTTACATTTTAATTTCTACAGGTCTACTGTTAGTTGAGGAGTGGTGGGAAATATCCTTCCCAGCCCAGCCCAGAGAAGGATAGGAAGAAGGGAAAACTCGCCCTGTTGGGAAGAACTGAGTGAAGAGATTGTGAATAATTCCACATCTCCTCTGGCCTGGTGTACAGCTGACATTTTGTATACAGGACCTGGCAACCCACACCACATCCTGCGCCTACTTAGAAGCGTTCATTCCTCATCCACATCCATGGGATGATGCTCGCAACTGGATGTTCCCAGGGGAAATAGAGGACAGGATATTTGGGTTACAAGTGACCACGAAGGCGTTTAGAGAACTCACCCATTTTACAGATGAGAACAATGAAGCTTAGAAATAACATGTTACTTGCCCACGGCCACCTGGAAATTTCACTTTATGCACCTCCTCACAGCTGTGCCAGGTGTGGATTCATATGGTCCTGCTACTAATAAAACAAAAACACAAACCAGGACAGAAAGGGAGGAGAACCCTCTGTCCAACTGAAAACCAAGTGCCGTTTACCAAGTTGTTCTGTTTTGATCCTAAAATTGAAGTGTGTCCTGAAGGACTTTCAAAGTTTGAAAGTTGATTTAAGCACATGTTCAGCCTACTATTTGTTTGACTCTTTAACTTATAAAAAAAAAAATCACATTTACAGGATTGTGTGTCACATAAACTTGCAGAATCTGATCAAGACTATTTTGTTTTTTATCTCGGTACCTTCTTAGATAAGACTAACATGAAATGACTTGAAGCCTTCGAATGTGGGATGAACACTGTACATGTTGGCGCTGCCAGACCCTCCCTTGTGATTGGATGCACACTTGCAAATCCTACCAGAGTTGGGAGGACAAGGGAGTAAGGGCTTACTGGAGAGGATAAGCTGTAACGAGATGGAAACATTTTGTCATCGTTTTCAAACCCTGGTGCTCAAGAGAGCGTTTCCTTCTGTGAGTCTACATCTTGGTTTCACTGTCGATGGGTTTCTCAGTGTCGCTTTCCTGGGCAATCAGCTGATAGGGCTTCTTCATTTCGTTCTCTTCGATCACTGAGTTACCCATCTCCACATCTGGGTTCTTCAGTTCATGTCGAGATAAGTGCTCAACAATGCCAGCCCCCAGGGAGTCTCCTAGCACGTTGGTGGTGGTGCGGAGGCGGTCCCTGGGGAAGGCGGGGAGAAGGAACAATGAGGCTCCATCAGGGGACTCCAGCTGGTACTTTGACCCCCCTCCTACCCCCCCTTCCCGGGAAGTTTGGAAGCATCTCTTAAAATTCTGCTTGGTGTCTCCTCCAACTGCCTCATTACATAACCTATACGTTACCTTTATAATAGCAGCTATTACAAGTTATAAGGACCTATAGATGATTAATTTTCAGTTACTAGAGTACCAACAGTGGGGAATGACCCTTCCCTTTCTCTTGTTATTTAATATTTACCTTTGATTCTCTGTCCTACAACTCACCTTCCTTTACATGAGCAGTTCTCAAAGTATAATCCAGAGACCCCCTAGGTGTCCCTGAGGTCAAAACTATTTTCATAATAATGCTATTTCAAAATAAAGGTCATTTGCCCTTGTTACTCTCATCTCAAGAGTGTCTGGCAGAGTTTTGCAAAGACTACAACACGACACAAAAGATGCCACTGACTGAATACAGAAGCAGTCGGGAGACCCCAGCTGTCTTGCATTAAAGCCAGACATTAAGGTGATTTGTAGAAATGTAAAATGATATCATTTTTCCCACTAAATTTTTGGTTTGGAAAATGATTTTTCTCATAAAAATGTTATGTATGTTCACATGTAACGAATTTATTGTTGTAACCGTTAGATGAAGTCCACATTTTAAGACTTTCTGTTTTTCTAATCTGCTACATGTTGATAGAGATGACCCACATAGAGGAAAGCTTTTCTGGTCCCCAATAATCTTCAAGCACTGGGAGTCCTGAGCCTGAAAACCTTGGGAACCACAGCTTTCTACTAGGAAGGGCCTCACATTAGGTGATTGCTGGCTGTGGGCCGGTGGCTGTTGCACTCAATCCCCGCAGCACCATGGGGAGGGGGCAGTGTCGGTAACATCATTCCCATTTTACAGAGGAGAAGCGAGGGTGGCGGGTAACCTGCCCCGTGTCACAGAGCCGGGAAGTGAACACAGATCCATGGGACGGGGAACTCATGCTCGCAACTGGTCTCCCCCCACCCCGCACCCGTCTGGCGGTGGGGCTCTGTGATCATTAGACCCGGTGACGTCAACTTGTGTTGACTGTGTCCCTGCAGGCATTCACGTTGGGAACCCTGGGGAGATATTGCTGCAAGTGGACGGGAACTTATGAGAGAAAACAGGTGGAGGATGTCAGCTGGAAGGGTGCGGGGTAGGGCCTGGAGGGTACTTGCTGGATCCTTCCCCAGAGCCAAAGTCAATTCCACGTAAGGATGCTAGCTCTCTCCCCCGTGCCTGCAGGGCTGCCCGCTCCCTGCTAGGCTCAGAGGGGACCCTCTGTGCCAGCATCACGCCATTGGAATGGGAAGCACAGGAGGAAGGGGCCTGGCCAGCGTGGAGGCCTGCCCTTCTGTTCCCGCCGTGGGAAGGTTGTGCAATTCAGAAAGGGCCTTGCTGCCTCGTGCTGGCTCTGCGGACGGCGGGTTTCCCAATCCCCGAGTGGCTTTATGGAGTGAGAAGTGTAGCAGCCACATGTGCCCACAGGCTGATGAGGGACTGAACCCACATGGCGTCTGGGGCTCGGGCTCAAGCAATAAAGACAATTTAATAGCTGGCCTGGCTGCCCCTCATTGGGAGCCCTTCTGGCAGGCGTGCCAGGTGCCTGTGCCCTAGGCTGACAGAGGGGTGCCCTATGGCAGCGGGCCGACGCAGCCCGAGCTTACTCACAGGAACCAGTCCACCGCGATGATGAGCGTGATGTCGTCGGTGGGCAGGCCCACAGAGGTCAGCACGATGACCATGGTGACCAGGCCTGCCTGAGGGATCCCAGCTGCCCCGATGCTGGCAGCTGTGGCTGTGATGCTGTTAAAAGAAGTCCCCAAACAGAAACCATTTGTACGAATGGTTGCAGTGCCCTGCAAACAGCCAGCGCAACGTCTGACTTGCCAAGCGAACAGACGAGGATGTGCTTTAGAAAAACGTGAGCCTGTAGAAAACCCCCCTGAACTAACCATCATGTTAACCAACATTTATGAATGGCTTATTGTGTGCCATCGGACATGCTAGACATGGCTTAGCTCATTGATCCTCAGCCACCCTTAGGAAGCTGGTCCTATTGTGATCGCCATTTCTAAATGAAGAAACTGGTGGCTATAGACTCCTCACGTACCTGAAAATACTTTGTAAGGTCTAAAATTCCACATAGTTCAATAACAAATTGTTTCTAAGAATTTCTCTGTCCAAGTGGAGGACTGTAAACATACTGAACTTGCATGGTTAATGAGGTCAGAAAAAAACAAATCAGATTTATCAATGAAAAAGCAAAATGATTATGAACTAAGTTCTGTAGCACTATAAATATTTTTTATGGAGACAGTGTGGACCCGGTTTGTAAGGCCCATACCCTTGTCTGGGGCTCTATTTGATAGGCGGGTGTGAGAATGTGAACATGTTTTAAAAGTAGTTATGTCTTATCTAACTTGATAAAGTAATAAGAGACTGCGCATGGTTCCCTCACATTGGTCCTTGCCATGGTACTGGGATTTGTAGCTGGTGTATGGCTGCTCAGAGTGAAGAGTACATTTCCCAGCTTCCCTTGGATTCCTTTAGACACAGTTCTGGCCAATGAGTAAGGTGACCAGACGTCCCAATTTTTAACAGTTTGTCCTGCGTCCCACGGCGTTTTAAAAAAGTCCTGATTACTCTTTGTAATATTTTAAGTAATAATAAAAAAAAGAAAAAAAAAAGACACCCCCCCACCCCCCGTCAATGGTGTACCGCTTTTAATCTGGTCACCTTACCAATGAGACATGCATGAAAGTGATCAAGCAGACTGTGCACCGCCTCTTCTTCCCCCTGGCTAAAATTTGGAGGTGGCGATGAGCCACCTTGGATCATCTGGGTGAGGGTAACACCCCAGGGATGATGGAACCACAGGCCTGGGCCTGGTATGCATGGAACACCTCCCAGCCTAGAGGGCTTGTGGAGCAGAGCCCACACGAGAGAAGCACAGTTCTGTCCTACTGAAGTCACTGTTACTTCATTTTTTTAATGCCTTTTAAAACTGGAGTGAGAAATATCATACTATCTATTCTGCAGAAAGATGTATTTTTCTATTTCTATGTATTACATATTTCAGTGTATTTCTTCAAAGAGAAGGAGCTGGGTGTATTTATAGATGATACAGTAATAAGTAAATCAATCAGTGGCAAGTGCTATGTGTGGTGTGATGCCATTAACCACAAATAAAAGGGTGTGCATGTCTCCGCATAAGCAAAATTCTTTATACACCAAACATGAACAGTGCCACCTACAGCACGATGGGAAGTGATGGTGGCAGGCAAGCTTCAGGTTTGACCTTACACATTTCTATATTAGAATTTCATTAATAAACGTGCACATCTGTAATTTTTTTAAAAATGAAAATAAATATCAAAAATAGACTATTCCCACAAACCCCGACCTCCAGTTTCTTCACCTGATCCCTGGTCACAGTCTCATCATGGAAAGTGATTCTTAAGAAAATGTGTAGAACTTTCCTTGTACCTGATCGTAATGATCTGTCCAAAGTTCAGGTCAAAGTTGTTAACTTGAGCGATGAAAATGGCAGCCAGAGCCTCGTAGAGGGCGGTCCCATCCATGTTAATGGTGGCCCCCACCGGAAGCACGAATCTGGTGACGCGTTTGTCAACGCCATTGTTCTCTTCTAGGCACTTGAAGGTGATGGGCAGGGTGGCCGAGCTGAGGACAGTAACACAGGGCATGTCAGCTGACCATCCTGATTGTGCGGGACCGGGCCTGAGTGTTTAGTACTTTGGACACAGAATTCCTTCCTGTTCAAGGAACCGAGTTAGCACCCATAGAATTAGGGAAGCCTGGTCAGGAACAGTGGGGGTCCTCTTATTGGGTCCCCTGGCAACTCTCCCGCTTCTGGATCCTCTGTGAGGCCTCACTTGTCATCATTTCCCATCACCACAGCCTGTGCCAGGTGACTGCCACTCTCCCTCAGGCAAGTTCAAGGGAAGGACAGCCGATTTGCATTTTGTGTCCTCACAAGGGATACAGCCAGCCATTCCTTAAATCCCAAAGGGAGTCTGATTAGCATCCAGAGTGAAAAAGCCAATTCCTACTCCTACGCCTGGAGGTTTAAACCTGCCCTCCCCACCAGGGTCTCCCTCCACTGGAACCCCAGGATTCTGGCTCACAGTCAAGTCTGAGGTCCATTTTCCGAAGGGAGTAAGCCACACACACACACCTGGAGGAGGTTCCCAGCGCTGTGATGAGCGCCTGCAGTAGCCCTCCGATGAAAACCCAAGGGTTTTTCCGTGTCACCAAGAAGTAGAGGAGGGGCAGGACGATGACAGCGTGGATGAGCAGGCCGATGATGACCGTCATGGTGTACATGGCCAGCTGACCCCCGATCACGCCCATGTCCTCCATCTCGACTATTTTGCCTGCAATCAGGAAGAGGATGCCCAGGGGGGCGTACCTGTGCGGAGGACACGGGACAGTTGGGAGTCTGATTTGCCAACAGGCCCCGCTGCAGAAGGGACTGGGGAGGAACGGAGTTGTAGCCAGACCTTCCCACCCAGGACTACTGTTAGCACTTGGAGAAACTGTGAACTTCTCTCTTTTCTTTTTAAAATCTAAATCTAAATATAAACACTGCAGGATTAGGCCTTCCTCTCGCTTAGAATTTCTCTAGGTTCCTTGGTAAGAAAAGACAAGAACAGAAGTTTGGTTACCCACCTCTTTTTTCCTAGATAATTCTCACTACAACCCGAGTCCCTTTTCAGGTCCTCAGGCGCCACTCACTCTGCTGCCTCCTGCTCCCCTGCTAGGTGCTCTGAACCGCCAGAATCCACCCAAACCCAGACTTTAGGACACATTTCCCCCAGCAGAGCCCATGCCCCGAGCGACAGCAGTCAGCTCTCTCATTCCAGGACGCTTTTATCATTTCTTCCCACCTTACACACGACTCACAATATTACTTCGTATTCATCTTCAACTCTTTTACTCACATTTCTCCTAGGAGGAAACCTTGTTACGGTGCAAACGGAAAACGAGTACCACTTGCCATACATGGAAGGCAACCATACACTAAATTCAGAGCTATTGAAATTAATAACATGCATGTATCCACCACAACCAGGTTGCAGGTGTTCTCATTAAGTAATTATTAACCACAGGCAGCTACTGCCACTTGAGATTGTTCCCCTGTAGACTCAGCAAGAATGAACGACTGAGACAAAGAATGACTTGTACGCGTTGAAACAGCCCGGCTGCTTAAAGGACCCGCTGCCCGGCACTCGACTCCCTCTGACGTGGGCAGTCAAGGACAACCAAACTCACAGTACCCGAACCTGAGGGGCCAGTGCTCCGAAGGAGAGGGGGCTGCTGGGAAGTGGGGGAAACTCATTTCAGATAGAAAAATACAATGCCGCCTTTAGGAGTCCTTTGAAAACACAGGCCAGGGAATTACAAGACAACCTGCTTGCAGAAACGTTGAATAACTCAACGTTGAATGCGCAGGCAAAATGCACAGCTAGAAACACGCCATGTGAGGTTCATTCAGCAGCCTTGAATGGGCCTCTTTCATAAAAGAGGTGAAAGGTGCAGGCATTTTAATAATATGAAGACAAATGTCCACTTTCAGTCCGGCCAGGATTTCAAAGGAGGGCCCCCAGGATTTCATCTGGGGGCTCCTGTGGAGACCACATTCTGATAGGTCTTTGTGCCCAAGTTTTCATTTCCATCGTGTGGAAACTCCTGAAAAATGAATGTCTCTGGGCTTTGGTGGCAACAAAGACAAAGAATATTTCTAACCATGTTGGTGAGTATTTGTCTTAGAAATGGATGGCTTCCTGCCTCAGGTGCCAAGCAGGCGTCTGGATTAAAAATAAAGGTTAAACCAATCAAAGGGCTTTCTCCCCACGGGAGAGAATTTACTTTTCAAGGTCAATGTTCTTCTTTGGATTTAGTCTTTTCCTTTGTCCCTTGCGCTCCACTTCATTTGTTGTAAGTGGTGGCTTGGCCTTCTATACCACTGCCCAGGAGTGCCCCTGGTATAAGCAGACACTGGTTTTGTTTTGTTTTGTTTTTTTTTATCTCAAAAGTTCATGATTTTATTTATTTATTTTTTAAATTTTGTTTTATTGCTTAAAGTATTACAAAGAGTGCTAAATAAGTCTCCATTTTTTCCCCTTGACCTTCCCCCCTCCTTCCCTACCCCCCAGTGTCTTGTGTCCATTGATTATGCTTATATGCATGCATATAAGTCCTTCAGTTGATCTCTTAACTCCCCCCCCAGCCCTCCCGAGCCTTCCAGCTGTAGTTTGACAGTCTGTTCAATGTTGCTCTGCCTCTGTGTCTGTTTATGTTCATCAATTTATAATGGTCTTTATTATTTTTCTTAGGGCTCAAACAGAGCAGGGGATCAGAGTTTTCCTGGTGGCCTAGGGGCCTCTACGCTTGTTTCTCCTTACTACTGGGAATGCTCTTCCCCTGGTACCTGGCATGGCTGTCTTCTCCTGGTCACTAAGGTCTTAGCAAAAAAGGTCACCTCCTCAGAGGCCTTTTCAAGGCAAATTTGATGCCTCCTCCCCAATCACTTTTCAATCACATCACATCACACAAAAGCTGCTGTTTTATTTTTTATTCACAGCACCTGTGACGGAAGCATATGGTTGATTTATTTATCTTCTGTTTCCCTTAAAAAAATGTAAGATCCAGGATATTCTTATATGTTTTCTTCATGGCTATATCCATAGGGCCTGGCATGATATGCTTGGTATATAGCAGACACTTGATGATATGCCTTACATGAATAACTACGGAGATTTAAAATTGGGGAATGAGAGAGGGAATCTCATTAGCATGGGATAAAGGAGCTGACATCTTTCAAAAACAGGGAAGCAAATTTATTAAGAGAGACGTACAGATGGGTTCAAGACCACCACACACCCAGAAAATCACTGATTGGCCTGGCTGTTGTGGCTTAGTGGTTGAGTGTAGACCAGGAGATCAGGGTTTGACTCCTGGTCAGGGCCCACACCCAGGTTGTGGCCTCGATACCCAATGGGAGGTGTGCAGGAGGCAGCCGATCAATGATTCTCTCTCATCATTGATGTTACAATCTTCCTTTCCAGAAAAAAAAAAAAAGTCATTGCTTTTCTTGTGCTTATCAGGATGAGCAACTGGCCACCCTGCCTGGTGGCATCTTCCTCAGAACAGAACCCACGCCGAGGGCAACACGCACCTTGAACATCGCATGTACAGCGAGTGGAAATACGTACCACATTATCACTGCCACGAGTCTCATGATGGCTTCATTGAGAGAGTCAAAGAAATCTCTCAGGGCTTGTCCCTGCTCCTTCATGTTTCCAATGACAAAGCCAAAGCACATGGAGAAGACGACCAGGCCCAGGGCATTGATCCCGTTCACAGAGCCTGGCACGGGGATCATCTCCTCTGTGATCTTGGAAAGCGTCTCCATGGCTTCCGACACGTTGTTTATCACGGCGCCCAGGAGCGTTTCGTTAGACTCAACCGGTACTTTGATGCTTCTCTTCTCATAGTTGGTTTTAAACTTAAAAGGAAAAGACACAACAGGGATTAAAGGTGATATTTTTTTTCTTCTTTATATGTTTCTGTTGTCCAAATTTTACATTATACACATTACTCTGCATTCAAATAATAGTGTTATAGAAAGTGTCTAGTGCCTGGCTGGTGTGGCTCAGTGGTTGACCGTGGACCTATGAACCAGGAGGTCACAGTTTAAATCCCTGGTTAGGGCACATGCCCGGGCTGTGAGCTTGATCCCCAGTGTGGGGCATGCAGGAGGCAGCTGATCAATGATTCTCTCTCATCATTAATGTTTCTATTTCTTTTCTCCCTCTTCCTTCCTCTCTGAAATCAATAAAAATATTTTTTAAAAGAAAGTATCTATCTATGATCTATCTATCTATCTATCTAATCTCTGACAAACCCCTACTATTTCCTCAGTGCGCGCACACACACACACACACACACACACACTCATACACATAACAAACCATAATAGAAAGACATATCTGGTTGAAGATGTTTGACTAAATATACATATGTGCTTTTGCTTTATTCTTAAGCCCTAATAAAATGAGTATAACAGCTTTAAAAAAATGATAAGCCCAACTATTCACAATATCCCTTTACTCTCAATAGATTCATGCTATGGAATGATGGACAAATCGCCTAAATCCTTTTGCTCATGTTCCTCAGCTGTGTGACAGGGATAACTGTGCTGGTTCTACCTCGCAGGGTTGTTATGATGATCATATTAAATAGAATATATGAGAACATCTCGTAAATTTTAAAGGACTAAACTAATGGCAGCTAATGGTGCTCAATAACAGACCCTTCACTGACCGGACTCAGGTGGAGATTTCAGTGGGTATTAAAATTCTTACATCTCCAAACAACAGTCTTTAAAGCATCCCAGAGAATATCAGTTCTTAAGAATAGGTGCTTGATTAATAGTTGAACCCACTTCTCAAGTCCATAGTGGCATTTCTGCTTTTATTCAGAAGGTGGTCTTTCCCCATAGATTCTACATAAATGTTCTAGACAGGAGATGTCAAGTATATCACTAAATAAAATGTACTACCAAATAAAGCCCCCATCCCTCTATGATTTTAATGTGAGCAGAATTCCTGGCCTTCCTGTTGATGAAGAAATTGTAGCCACAGGCAATTTCCGGGAAAATATATTTGCTTCCCCTTCAAAATCCTGTAAAGGGAATCCAAAACCAAGAGCAAGAAATCTCCACGAGTCGTCAGCACTTTCCCCAGTGCTGTCAGAAACCAGCATTTTTGATGTCACCCAGGGCGAGCTGGCTAACTAGGAAGCCAGCCCCAGAGTACTGGGTTTGGCTGGTGAGATTGAAAAAGGTTTTTTTATTTATGGATATAGTTGTTTTTGAACAAAACAGGTTAGATATTGGCCTCATGGTCTTCCTCTTCTTTTTTATTTTAAAGAAAGGGTTCTGTTGAATTTTGCAGTGTGTGCATGCATTACCTATTAAAAATAGTCAGTAGAATTTTTAAAAAGGGGGAGAAAAACAAAGGTTGGCTTATAAGTGTAAAACTTGGTCCTCCATGAAGCTGGGAGTTTGTTTTGTTTGCTTTACAGATCCTGAGCAGAGGGCTTAAGGGAATTATAACGAGGGCAAACTGACTCCATCTGGGAAAATGTTTGGGAACTATTACTGAACCCAGAAAATCTAATTATTTCCCTTTTAATATCTGGGCAACAAAGCTTTTTTTCATTCAAGTGAGGTTAGAATGAACTTCACGAAGTTTCTCTCCTAATAGTAAAATATATTTGTATTCAAAACACAGAGGGCCAAGAGCTGCACGGATATCCAAGGCTAAAAGGAACTGGAGCTTGCTATCGCCTCCAGGTGGGGTATCCCTTCCTAGGAAGCAGATTGTTGGAGCAGAAAGATGACAGAATTTGGAGTCAATACAATGGATGTGAATCTGAGTCTGTCATTTACTACTTGCGAGAGCTTGTGACCTTATACATATAATCCCCGACTTATCCTAGATGACCTGCCTCATCAATGAAATGAAGACAACAATATCCATCATACTTATGTGTCGTTCACTTCATAAAGATTCCATTTCTTTCTGATATGGTTACTCCTTTAGAATCCATAAGGCTTTAGCAGATTTTTTTAAAAAATGGCCCAATGATTTAAAAAAAATCAAATCCAGAAACTTGGATAATCTCCCTAACCTTTAAAACAGCTTGTAAATGCATTTCATATTGGAGTTTGCCTGCTTGGTGGGCTTCTGTGTGAGGGAGGTGGGGTGGGAAGAGAGAGGGAGTGTCCTGATTAGGCTTCTTATAAATAAGAGATTCAATAAGCTCTTTGTATGTAAGACATGCAGTATTTGGCAACTAATAAGCATCAGTGTAAGGTAAGACCCATTCCTGCCTCCTAAATTCATTAGAAAACTCTAGTTACTTTCCCATCTGGTTGAGAAGTTGTTTCTTATTGCAGAGATATGGACAAAAATAAAATAAAAAAGAGAGCCCCACTGTTTTGGTATGCCATAGAGGAATTACTAAGGTAGTTAGTAGCTACAGAGTGTTTACCTGTTTAAAGCAGGCTTCCACCAGATTTGGAGGGAACATATTCCTGCAAAGAAAATAATAGTCACTGGAAATTTTTTCCCAAATAATAAGTTAACGCCTTAAATACGTTTTCATTCTGCCTAAGGGAGAGATTGCCTTGAGCTAAGCAGCAAATGGAAAAAGAGAAAGATTTTGGTGGATTTTATGACTTAAAATGCGACATATGATCATCCCTAAGTGTGGCCCATGTAGTTCATATTTTTCAGGGAAGTCCCAAATTTAACTCACCGGTCCTCGTGTCAGACAATGGGATTCTTCGTTCAGACATTATATCATCAAAACCCTGTTCCTTGGAAGAATCAAAGTGAGAATAGAAATGCCTTTTGTCAAAAGTATTCTGGTTAATTGCAGTTATTATTCAGTAATGGCCATTTTGGTATGGTGCCATGTCATGGTCAGACTGTGAGATTTTGTTCTCCAAGAGTTCCTCCTAGAGGTCCCCTGGGGGATGGGACATTGACACTGAATTGCTGGAGCTTCTGAGGCTCTTCTGTTGACTAATGGGAGGAAGGACGACAAAATTTGACCTTGAGGCCTCTGTGGTAAGATTTGTCACTTCCTCCCAGCAGTGTTTGAATTTATGGCAGGGAGAAGATAAGGAGCAACACTCTAGCTGAGGAGTCTCTAACCAGATGCGTGACCTTGCCCAAGTCATGGCACCCATTTAGGTCTCAGTGACTCATCTGTTAACGAGGAAATGAGCTTACACTCTGATAAGAGCTCCCAGAGTGAAGACTGTGGGGGAAGGAGACATGGCCCCTGGCAGTTGTAGAGTCTGAGATTGTAGCAGTTGTATGCTGTCAAAGTCATATTTGAAGTTTAGAAATTCTTATCCCTTTCTTCCTACTGCCTAGACCATCCTGTTTCCTATCCCTTCCCATCTACATTCTACGGCTCTGCTTCTATAAACCTCAAGAGAAATGTGAGTTCAGGAGATTCTAGGATGAATGTTTAAGCCACGGGATTGGGTGGGGACAGGTTAGTCATATAGTTACCACTGCAGCAAGGAAGGGCAGAACATATGGTACTCTGATGGATCAACCAGATTGGGAATGACAAGATCCCAACGCTTCAAACAAGGAATAGAAATTGTACTGAAAGAGAATATATGAAATACTTCTCATTCAAACTACCTGAGGATAAATAGTTATGGGAAAAAAAAGGTGAAAAGCTTTAATTAACTATATAAACTGAATAAGAGATAGCTATTGGGTGACAACTTGATATGAAATTTTATAGGGTAGCTTGTTGTCTTCAGATCTTTGCAATTAACTCCCTGGACTAGACTTTCAAGAAGAGGCCCTGTGGAGCTGCGTCATGCTTACGTACAGATGATACAAGTCACCCAGAGTAGGAACTGAGAAGTGTGGCCCAAGAGGCCTTTTGTTCCCCAACTCTCTGTTGAGTCTACCTGTCACAGACCTGGTTGCTGAGTTGCATATGAAATAAAATCTGTAGGAGGAATTTTTTTCAGGTGATTAATGGGGATGCCCATTGCGGGGGGTGGGTATCAAGGATTGTTACGTCAGTTACTTGGCCAGTAAGTTTGTAAGGAAGGGAGGAAAGGGCTAGTTTGGGGCCGACAGTCTGGGTGGGGCTACATGGTGGGTGGGGGATGCTTTAAGCAGGTGGGAATTTAGAGGCCTGTGATGCGCCCGTCTAGATCCACTCTCCACGCTGCTCTGGGCCCTGGGAGGCTGATCCAGGACTACAGCATGTGGGTTCTCTTGACTGTGGCTTCCTATTGGGTTTGTCCAGGGGGATGCTCTGAAAGACCGCAGAGTAGGAAAGAGAGAAGTGGATGTTCATATTCTTCCAGCCCTCTAACGGCTTGGGCAACAGCTCCCTCCCTCTACACTAGAGCTATAGCTCTGAGGGCCTTTCCCAGGGCCACAGCTCTTCCTGCGATCCAGAACAGCTCCTGCCTTATCCCTCAGACTAGAGGCAGTAACAGAACAGTTTCCTATTGCTGTTAGTCCCTTGGTGCCCCACTATCGCTTGTAAGTTCCCTTAACTCTGCCTGTCCTGGTGCAAGCCCTTTTCAATGATCCTCTTGAAAATGCGATATGCTTCCTTGCCAGGACCTGACTGATGCAAGGGGGGAGAGAGCAAGCAGGAGGTTCCAGGATCAAACTTTGACACATGTCATAGTTCCATGTAAGATCAATTCTATCACGAAGTCAGTTTCAATATCGGATAAGACTCAATTGTAATCAGTGTGTGGTTTGTACCGAAAACAATGCTAAAGAAGTCATCCTTTAACCTTTTACTACTGATCGGCCAACTCTTTTCCCACAAACAGTAAAAACAACAACACCTTGAAATAGGAATGATTAGATGATCTGTAAAGTCCCTTTTGAAAAGAAATTGTCATGTACAATGAGTGATAACACAGATCACAGGTTCTGAATTAGAAGAGTCCAATAAACAGGCTACACTTGAATGAAAACTAGCCTTAAAAAGCGAGACTTGAGAAAAGTAAGTAAAGAATTATTAATATTCCAAGGGGAGCTGCAGGGTTGAGAGGGGAACTGATGATCAGATTTAAATCCTAAAAGCAGGGCTCTCAAAATCCATCTATGTCCACTCCTTGCTCTTCTTACCTCTTCTACGTAAGACTGAATATGGATCCTAACTTTAATTTCTGTTAGAACCAAGTGAAGATGTGGCCATTGTTAGCCCATAAGGCTGGTTCAGTTGGATCGCACTTTCAGGGCTTGAGTAGCTCCCCCAAATAAGAGGGGTTAGGTGGTCAAAATGCACCCGAAGAGACAGGCTTGCGAGGACGTACCTGATCAAGTCCAGGAAGGCATCTGCAGCTGTCACTTGTATAATCTTGCCTTCTCTGTGCATGTTCTCCTTCGTGCCCTTCCCAGGATGGATGATGATGACAATGATTATGCCAATCACCACAGCGATGATGGTTGTAGTCATGTAATAGACTACAGCTCGCATTCCCATCTTCCCCGACGCCTTTCTATCTAGAGCCGCCATTCCTGGTGAAGGCAAACAGAAGGAGATTTTAAGGAAGTCAGTCCAGGGAATTCTCCAGCAAAAGGGAGTGGGAACAGTATCTCCTTCTACACTTCCCTACGCTCATCCCACCCGACAATGGGATTTCATACATGTATGAGAACTTGGCGCCAAATTTCATCTCAGGTGAAGGGGAAAAGCCACAGAATGGCTCAGCACCAGCTGCTCCAAAAACACACAATCATCTCTTTTCTGCCTCAAGAGCTGATTTCACATGTCTCTCAAGTGATTTGAAAAAGCAATAAAATTCTTTCCTCGGTTACTACTACCAGTAGTTGGAGAAGCTATGAGTGTGAATAGTAAGTAGTATATTGCATGTGTGTGTATGTGTATGTGTTCGTGGATGAAGAGAGAGAGACTTATGAACATTTTCAGGCAGGATAATCTAAGCATATCTCAAATCCAAGCACTGTGGTGACTCACACAGATTAACTGCCATTACATTTTTATTATTTTTTAAAATATATTTTTATTGATTTCAGAGAGGAAGGGAGAGGGAGAAACAGAAACGTCAATGATGAGAGAGAATCATTATCTGCCTCCTGCATGCCCCCTACTGGGGATTGAGTCTGCAACCTAGGCATGTGTCCTTGACCGGAATCAAATCTGGGATCTTTCAGTCCACAGGCTGACACTCTACCCACTGAGCCAAACCAGCTAGGATTCTTCAATTTATAATTAGAGTACAATTGAATTATAAGGCCCAAACACTTCTCTGCTGTTTCATTTCATCTTGTCTATTCAAAACCTTTTATATAAAGAAGTATTTGGGCTCTAGCTGGTTTGGCTCAGTGGATAGAGCATTGGTCTGGGAACTGAAAGGTCCCAGGTTCGATTCTGGTCAAGGCACATGCCCCAGTTGTGGGCTCAATCCCCAGTGGGGGACTTGTAGGAGGCAGCCAATCAATGATTCTCTCTCATCATGGATGTTTCTCTCTCTCTCTCTCTCTCTCTCTCTCTCTCTCTCTCTCCCCCTTCCTCTCTGAAATCAATTAAAAAAAAATTAAAAAAAAAAAAAAGTACCAGGGTGGGGTTCTCATTTTCAGACCCTGCTTTCCATCACCTTGCTCCACAAGCCTGAAGTACCTCCTGTCATGTTAAACATTCTTCTCCTCACTGTCAGGACATGCTCACAGTTTACCTCAGGTGCTATCTTAAGAGGCATGACTTTTAAGGTTTCATGTCAAACAGATCATATCTTGATGTCTCTTTGGATGGAGAAAACAATGCCAAGCACACAAAAATCTCAAAAGATAAGATTATGGGCTCTTCTGTTTCATTAGCTGTTTCATTTTCTTCCTTCTTACTTTTTTCTCCCATTAAAACAGTAAAATCCAAATACAGGATAAGCCAATTATAGTTCAATGTACTACTTAAAATGGTGTTCCTAGAAATACATGAAAAGGTTATAGGATAATTAAATGATCAATACCAGATTCTAATAGTGGTTTAACATTTAGGTAGTGACTTGTTCATACCCAAATATTTAGAGTAAGGTAAAGTATGCAGAGCTCATGTCCATGATTGCCAGATAACAGCCTGGGTTTGCCCCCAAATCTTAATACAATGGCAATGAGCTTATGTGGGAATCGAAGCCATGAACTTCCACTTATAATTTCATTTGTATTTGAATCAGATCACTTAAACTTTTCATAGTAAGCACTTGCTTAGTACCTGCTATATTCTTATTTCTAACCACAATCTGTAAGGCAGATTAAAAGACAATTAAGTAACTCTCTGAGGCCTTCGTTAACATCAAGCAAAATGGAGTGGAAACATGAACCCAGATCTTATGTGACGGAGTTTACTGTACCCTCTGCCCCCGAAAAAAACTAATTGCAGCTCCCGCAGACCAGGAGGCCAACTATGGCTTTAGTGTATGAACTTGGCTTCTTGAATCCTTGCTCCAGGGGTAAGTATCCATTTATTGGGATGATGCTACTTCAACACTTCAGCATTAAAAATGAGCTAATCTGTTTTCAGAGTATTCCATGCCCCATTTTCATCAGGCAGTTAGTCTGTGAGTCACCACAGTGCTTGGATCTGAGATATGCTTAGATTACACTTTCCTTCAGGAGGGGCCCTCTCTCTTTCCCATCATAGGCTGAGCTTGTCACCACTGAGGCCTGCAATGCTTCGGCCAGCGAGTGGTATGGACACAATAAGCTGCACATCTCTGCTAGGACTACCAGGCAGCAATACTTTCTTCCTCCAAGATGCTTTCTTTC
>PVJC01036393.1:0-17744 GCA_004026665.1 Murina feae | reverse complement strand
GGGGGTGGGGAGCCTGATCAGTGGGTGGCAGGTGATGTGTGTGGGGTGGTTGGGACGAGATGTGCGGGTGGCAGGTGGCAGGTTGTGCGGGTACAGACTGGGCTGAGGGACCCCCGAGTGCACAAATTTTTGTGCACCGGGCCCCTAGTATTAACATAAAATTAGTAGATTTGGTGCCATAGTGTCAGACTATAGAAGAAAGGTGGTATACGTAGGCATGTATGTATTAGGAGTGCCTATAGTATGGTAAGTTGGACAATTCCAAAAGACTATGTTTCACTCCGCATCATTTTCCAAAGCAGTGATGAGTTAGTGCTGAGGATACCAGCATCACTAAGTTCAGTAGTGGCTCTGCTTTCTAGGCCAGGGCTGACAATAGAAGCAATTGAAAGCCTAGACTTAACAAGTAGGAGGTGGATAGATATGCCCTAAACAGAGGCTAGTAACAGCATTTAACTGTGGAGGAAACCATTGCAATACATGGCAAGGTCAAAGTGGCAGCCCCTTACTGCCTCTGCCTGCCTGCCTGATCACCCCTAACTGCCCTCCCCTGCCAGCCTTATTTCTGCCTGATCACCCCTAACTGCCCTCCCCTACCAGCCTTATCTTGCCTCCAACTGACCTCCCCTACCGGCCTGATCTTTCCCCCAACTGAGCTCATCTGCAGGCCTGGTTGCCCCCAACTGCCCTCCCCTGCCAGCCTGATTTCACCCCCAGTAGTCCTCCCCTGCAAGCCTGATCTCACCCCCAACTGCCCTCTCTGCTTTGTCCCCCACCACCATAGCTTTGTCAGGAAGGAAGTCAGACATCTAGAAGATGGCCAGTTGACCCAGTTTAATTAGCATATTACCCTTTAATTAGTGTAGATAGATTATATAGGATAGGATTGCTTAAATGGGGGAGGGGAAGAAGCCTTTTTCAGCAGGAGGAGATGCTCTTGGCAGACAAAAATACATAATCCCTATATCTGGAATGATAGCCAGCCATATGCACTGTACTGCCAAACCGGTCATTAAAAAATTGAACTGCTTTCTTACACCTTACACGAAACAACTGCTGCCCTTAAAACCCCTCCTCAGCTCCCACCTTAGGTTCTGCCTTCACAGTTAACCCAGATTAGGTTCTAATTGGTCAGTTTTTATGCCCATTAAAAGAGATTGTTTAAGAAAATTAATGCATTTTGTAATCATCCGTAGGGTTGGTCCACTTGGGGAAAGTTATATTAGGGTGCAGCATCAAAAGCTCTGCCCCTTATGTAGCCATTGGCTCATCACAGTTCACCTAGATGTGGTTCTGATTGGTTGATTTCTATGCCAGTCAGTGTCTCCAGGCCTGATCAAAGAAGTGGGGCTGATTAGCAGACTCCGTGGAGGCCTGGAGAAAAACAGAGGCATGGCTGCTGTTGAAGCCTGGAGAGAGATAGGAAACGGCTGATCAATAGCTGCCACGGAGGCAGTGGATCAGACCCTGCCTCTCTCTTTAGGCCTCTCTCCAGGCCTGATCTGCAGTCCCGTCAGCAGTCAGTGTAGGACTGAATTGTGGTCAGTCAAGCCTTCGGTCGTTATGAACTCTGGGTTTTTATATATTAGGATGCTGTAATAAAATGGTTATTGCTTGATAGACTGATAGAGTTTTGTTATAAGGTAAACAATGTTAGTAAGACATTTATCTTTGTCTTTTAAATGTCTTTCATTCATATGGGAGAGCCGCTTACCCAGAATTTAATATGAGGTTTCAGTGTTTGACAGTTAAGCACTAGAAGATATTCTGGAATTAAAACATGGAAAATGACATAAAATATATTACTAAACATGGTAGATGTCTTTCTTAAGCTGGATGAGGCAGGCTGTTTTTCTCATGTACTACCTATGTATAGGGCCTGGAAAGACGTAATATGACTTCACAACACCAATCTTCATCCAAGAAAAATTTGCTGCAATCTTTGAGTTGAAACCCTAACCAGTGGCTGAAAGCAAGACAACAAAATAGTCTTTGTGTTGTAGAACAGTAGGGCATAAAATCTAGGGAAACAGTATGGGGAGAGTTGGAGGAGAAAAAGATGGTGCCGAAAAAGAGCTTCCCTAACAGCATTTAAGAGACACTTTTAGGTGTCAAAGGACAATAAACAAGAAACAATTTTGCATTATTTTCTCTAGGGTTTAAATATACTTAATCATATAATTAAGAAAATTTTATTGCTGGTAGTGGATTGTCTCTATTTGACCTTAAACAATATAAGATGTTGCTAAAAGGATATAAATACAGTTTAGTAATGTTAGGGAATTATATAATAGGACTCTCTGAAAGCATCTAAGCACTGTTGGCTGGAACGGCAGGTGAGTGTTGGTCTGATTTGGATTTTCTTTATTCAGAATACTGGTTTTGCTCCTTTATGACTGGCATACATATTGCAGTATTGTCTGAGTTACATGTTTATTGCAGATAATTAGAATAACACTTTAATCTTGTATAATTACTCCAAGTGTGTCTCAATAACAATAGAATTTAAATTCTTCATTCATTTTATTATTCTGGTAATTTTCGTTCCCACTGGCTAACATACTGTAAAAATTCATTCAAATGATAGAAAGAAAATAGTTATAATAATTTTCTAATATGAATCTTCTGACATGCTGTATGCTAAATGCTTGTGCCTATGTAAATACTTTCCACTTTATTCCTTGATGCTTTGATAATATAACTTTAAAATCTGTGTTCTCCTAAAAGCAGAGCCTGAGACAAAAGTTTATATGGGGAGGGATCAAAGGGAGCAGAAATGAGGAAGGGGGGAGTGAAAGAAAAAATAGGAAGGCTATTAAGAACATGTGATTGATTTTGACATCGCTATTGGCAAGTGATGTTCAAATAAAGTGTAAGTCAGCATAATTGTTTGGACTCTCCATCTAACTCTTCCCACTTCTCATTATTTACACAGTAGGGGCCTGGTGCACAAAAATTTGTGCATTCGGGACTGGGGGCATCCCTCAGCCTGGCCTGTGCCCTCTCGCAGTCTGGGACCCCTCGGGGGATGTCCACCTGCTGGCTGTCTGGCTTCCTGAGTCTGAGCGAAGCAAAGAAGGGAGCGAAGCCCGCCTTCTCCTGCCTTGCTCCCTCCTGTCTCTGCCGCTTGGCTCTCTTCTGCAGCACTTGGCTTTCTTCTAGGCTGTCTTCAGTCTTCACTCCATGCCTGTGTAAACAAATTAACTGCCATCTTGGCTGGGTTAATTTGCATATAGTCGCTCTGATTGGCTGGGGGTGTGGCTTGGCTGGTGGGTGTGGCTTAGGTGTCTCAGAGTGATGGTTAATTTGCATATTACTCTTTTATTAGATGTTTTCCCTCTCTGCAGCTTTCTCCCCTCCTAGCCCTGGTTGATTAACTCCTTTGCCTCTTCACAGTCTCAATTTATTAGTTTGAATGCCATTTACCACAGAGAGAAGTTCTTGAACTTCCTTGTAGCTCTTTCTGTCCTCTCTTGATACCTTCATAGCAACTATTCTTCTATTCTTTTCCTTTGTAGCACTTGTCACACTTATAATTGCTTGGTAATTATTGGTTTTACTTTTACCTCTCAAAGTTGGTTTTTAGTTATCAAAGGTAGGCACCTTGGCTTGTTTTATGTGTTCTATTAGCACATTTCTTGTTACATATCAGTACTTGGTATAGTTTTCTCATTTTTGACTGATAGAGTGAATAAATAAGAGAAAAACGTATTTTGTATCTACTGTTTTTGAGTTAGGCTAACATACCTAAGTAAAAACAAATGTAATTATTAAAAAACTAGAGGTCCATTTGTGCACTGGTGGAGTCCAGCTGGCCCATCTTGATTGGGGCCAATTGGGCTGGGCTGGCCAGGGAGGGGATGCTGGAGGTTGGCCAGCTGGCCCCACCCCGTGGTTGAACTCCCAGTCTAGGACACAATTTGCATATTAGCATTTTATTACATAGGATGGGACTGATGAAAGTAGTTTTTTTTAATTTATTGATTTTTTACAGAGGGGAAGGGAGAGGAATAGAGAGTTAGAAACATTGATGAGAGAGAAACATCAATCAGCTACCTCCTGCACACCCCTAACTGGGTATGTGCCTGCAACCAAGGTACATGCCCTTGACTGAAATCGAACATGGGACCCTTCAGTCTGCAGGTCTATGCTCCATCCACTGAGCACAACCAGTTAGGGCTGAATGTAGTTTTTGATAAGATGTGGTCTTA
Source organism: Murina feae (assembly GCA_004026665.1). Taxonomy (NCBI): domain Eukaryota; kingdom Metazoa; phylum Chordata; class Mammalia; order Chiroptera; family Vespertilionidae; genus Murina; species Murina feae. Next base: position 13,533 of record PVJC01036393.1, on the reverse strand, counting down.
TGACCTTATAGCCATATGGGGTTTACATCTGTATAAATAACTATCTATATTGAGATAGTTTTATATCTTTCATCAGATTTCACATACATTTTCCATTGTCTATTTTATTTCTTATGGTATGTTTATCCACATTTAATAAATTATAAAAATTGTTTCTATTGTGCCAGTTTCATTAAACATATAATATTCTGTTAACTAGTTTTAGTGATGTTTGCTTCCATGGCCTGTCACATTTTTATTTTTAAGTTCCAATTTCTGTGAATATATGTTCCTGTAAAAAATTAGATAAACTCCTCTCCCCCTTTCCCCATGTATGGAAGAGCTAAAGGCTAGATATGGGCAAATAATGGGAAGATACTGAAGGCCTGCTAGTATATCTATAAGGTGTGATCTAAGTCTATACCATTGAAAGTATGTACAGTATTAGTTAAAAATGGTATCCCCCTAATTCCGCTTGCCTATCAGTAAATTTTAATGTGTTTAAAATTAATAAAAATGAGTGCATTTCAAGGTCTCTTACATTTAGTATGGTGGCAAACTCTGAAAGACTTTTCCTGCTAGTAGTTTTTAGTGAACAAAAATAAATCAGTAAATGTATATTTCATATAACTGAAATATTCTACATGAATTGAATTAAACAATCTAATAAAATTCCTCTGAAGTGTATTAGCCTAGTTACAGAGTGCCTTCCAGTTCTGCTGATCATCAGTCATCTACATGGGTTTCTTATACATTTAAATTTTCTGGCCTAGTGCTGGAGTGCTGATCCTGTGTGAATAGAAGAGATTCTGAGATTCTGCATTTTAAAACATTTTGAAAGTGATTCTGATTGTCAGCCAGAGTTGTGTTACTTACACATACAGTTTGACCATATAATATATTTATACTAGTGACATTTTCATAAAAATACAAAGAAGAAAGATAGAAATGCTAAAATGGTTACTATGAACAATCATCCCATGTCCTCCAGTTTTCTTAGTGAATGAGCTAATATTCTATAGACCGACTTATATCTGTGGACAGAGTACTAAAATTTGTTTCTAGTAGATAATATTAGCTTTTTCTATATTTACATAATAATTACTTTTCTGATGCCTTCATTTCTAGTTGTGGAATGGTGAAAGGTTATATAAGCTTCAGGTGTCAAAATTTTAAAGATAGCTTACATACTTTATATACTCTTAAATTATTTTAATACTACTTTTTCTAAAAATTTCCAAATAATATATTTTAAAATCTCATTTGATAAGTATATATTTTATTTTAGAAATATGTATTGTGACATTTTTAGAAAATAAATGTGGTATTAATGATATGGGTAACACAGCATATTCATTTCCTATGCTTCTGTGTATTCTTTGGGGAACTTTTTATTTTCAGAACAACCTTGCATATCAAGTGCAGCTAAATGAGAAAGAAATTTTTTGAGAAAGTGGGAGAATAAATCCAGGAGGGGATTACTGCCATTGAGTACTAAAACAATGACTTTCAATCTGTAAATGCCTTTCATAATTCATGATTGTATTTAGTTATTCTCTAGTTAAAGCTAGTACACATTGATATGGTAGGAAAATTTTATTCCAGGACGTGTAGAGAAATATTGGTGCTTGTCCATTCTGTGGGTGATTGTCAATATAAATAAGGGATGTGAAGAAGACTTACTCTATTTCCTAATATGAACACAGGAACACGTACCCCTACAAGGTTGGGGTGGCATTATAAGTAGACAATACAATGCTTAAATGATAGGATTTCTGGAGAAGTAAGAAAAATAATTTTCTTCTTTTTGCCTTTCCAAAGTCAGTATATTGTAGTTATTGAGTAAACAGATGATGAAGAAAATTGGTTGGAATTCTGGCTCAGCCATTAGCTAGCTCTGGAAAGAATCTTCAACAAATTACTTAACCTTGCTCTGCCTTTGTTTTTTAATATGTTAATCATATCTTCTTGAAAGTGTGAATACCAATAGTACCTACTCCACAAAAGTGTTGTGAGGATTATAGGAGTTAACACAGTAACATGGAAAGTATTTAAAATTGTACAAGTCTTATGAAGATCTCAGCAAGAATCATAATAATTACTTCTCCAATAAACCTTTGCTATAGATTGACTAATCTTTGTTTTTTTTTTAAATATATTTTATTTATTTTTTACAGAGAAGAAGGGAGAGAGATAGTTAGAAACATCAATGAGAGAGAAACATCAATCAGCTGCCTCCTGCAAACCTCCCACTGGGGTTGCGCCCGCAACCAAGGTACATGCCCTTGACCAGAATTAAACCTGGGACCTTTCAGTCCACAGGCTGACGCTCTATCCACTGAGCCAAACCATTCAGGGCTAATCTTGCTTTTAATTTCCAGTTAATTGAAATGCAAATGTACCAAAGTAGGGCTTGGCGTCTAAAACTTGTCAGTCATTTTACAATTTTTATGTAAATACTCATTTAAATGTTTCCTGCCAGTAGTTATTTTTAAAAATATATTTTATTTTATTTTTACTGAGAGGAAGGGAGAGGGATAGAGTTAGAAACATCGATGAGAGAGAAGCATTGATCAGCTGCCTCCTGCACACCTCCTACTGGGGATGTGCCCGCAACCAAGGTACATGCCCTACACCGGAATCAAACCTGGGACTTTTCAGTCTGTAGGCCGGTGCTCCATCCACTGAGCCAAACCAGCTAGGGCACCTGCCAGTAGTTTTGGAGGAGGAATAGGAATGGATAATCCAATCTCTGGGCAGCCATTTGAGAGATCAGTTCATGGATGTCAGCAAAGAACAAGAAATACTGAGGTTACAGATGTAAAGGAAACCTGAAGCCCATATAACATGTTTGTAGAAGGCCAGAGGCTACACTTTATTATAAGAAGTTATATAGACCCATGGCCAATTTGCTTGTATGCCAATGGAAAGAGAGAGTGGTGCTGGCTTTTCTAGTACCCTGAGCACTGGGTAGTTTTTCCAAGATGTCAGGGTCTAGGTCTGGTTCTACGTTTCCATGTGCTGAGAAAACTTAGTTATGGCTGCATTGAAAGAAGAGACTCACGTACCAACTCTTACTTTCTCTCTTGATGAGCTAGAATCTAGAAGCAAAAATACAGGCAGTCTTTGGGTTACATCACACTTGAGGTATGTGGTTTTGTGGTTACGTCACCATCTCCCATCCTATATAAAAAAGAGGGAATATGCAAATTGACCATCACTCCTGTCAATTTGCACCCACAGCTGAGGCTAAGTTCCCATAATGAGCGTGCAGCCTGAGTTCCTCTGGCCTGGTTCAAGTCCCTACTGGGGTACCTGGCCAGCCTGGGTGACGGGTTGAGGGCCGTTTTCAGGCTGCCTACAGCCCGTTCAGTGTTCAGGTCCCTATTGGGGTGCCTGTACAGCCTGGGTGAGGGGCTGAAGGCCATTTGCCCACAGCTCCCATTGACCCAATGTTCCAGTGAGGCTGACTGGAATCAGGTTTCTGAGGTTTATTTATCTTCTATAATTGAAACTTTGTTACTTTGAGCGGAGGCCTAGGCAGGGAATGAAGCTTCCTGTTTGCTTCAGCTCTGTGGCTTCTATAATTGAAACTATGTTGCCTTGAGCAGAGAGAGGCCCAGCCAGCCTAGGCAGACAGTTTACTCCTGGTGCAACGGAAGCTTCCTGTTTGATTTAGTCCTGTGGCTGTTGGCCTCCATCTTGACTGAGTTAATTTGCATAGAGCCTCTCTGATTGGCTGGGGGCGTGGCTTGGCTGGTGGGCATGGCTTAGGTGTCTTGGAGTAATGGTTAACTTCCATATTACTCTTTTATTAGAGTAGGTACAATTGAGAAATAAACATAGGTATCATAGACATTAAATATTAACATAAGTAAAAAAGAACAAAAAACTGGTCTGCAGAACGCGGCTTAAGTTTTTAATTTGAAGTCTGATGAGCTTTTCTTTTAAAATAAATTGTGTTGGGAGGCAGTTCTGTGGCTTTGTCTTATGTCTCCACACTTTTTGAGTCATGTGGGTTTATTTTTAGGTCCTAGATTTTAGAAAGTAAAGCTATAAAGAATATCATTTGTACAATTAGAAGAAGTTTAACTTGGACTGTGTGTTAGGTATTTGATAATTCTTTGGAGATGAATGTGAAATATTTAGTGGTGACGTATCATGAGGGCTGCCAATAGGTACATTCAAAATAGAGTGATACTCATTTATTATTTAACTCTGAAGCAATGAGAACCATCGAGTAGAGGGGAAAAGCTCACGAACCCAATAACACTTAGATTCAAATTTTGCACCTAGCACTTTGGGCTCTGAAAGGTGTCACAAACTTACTGAAATGATGTTGTTTTAATTAGGAAGTGAGAAGAATAATACCTACCTCTCAAGTTGTAAGGTTAAGGGAGCACTGTATGTGAAATCACTTTGTGAAAGGCAAAGTGTTGTGTGTAGTAGTTCATCATCATCCCTTTCTCCCTTTGAGTTCTTATTATCATCATCATCATCACTCACAATTTTCTCCCATAAAGCTTAATTAAGACAAAGTCAGTCAATGATCTAGGGTAGAAGTAATAATGTAAGTAAATACAAGAACTATTTGTATGTCCTTCTGACTGGTTAGACTGTATAATATTTAATTACACTATGCATTACATTAGTCACTTGTAATTTTGGGGTCTAATATTAATAAATGAATGACTCTAGCCCTAACCGGTTTGGCTCGGTGGATAGAATGTCGGCCTGCGGACTGAAAAGTTCTGGGTTTGATTCCGATCAAGGGCATGTACCTTGGTTGCGGGCACATCCCCAGTGGAAGGTGTACAGGAGGCAGCTGATCGATGTTTCTAACTCTCTATACCTCTCCCTTCCTCTCTGTAAAAAATCAATAAAATTTATTTAAAAAATAAAGAATAAAAATAAATGAATGACTCTATATCTGTATGGGGAATGATAATTAAGAACATGTCTAGAGCATGATGATCATTCTTGAAATTTAATGGGACTAGGAAACACTGGCAATTGTTTCCAACTACAAAACAAGAGATTATTTTATGATAAATGAAATAATCTGTACTTTACACATAAAAGGCAAAATAATTAAAAGCAATACTTTTCCAAGATGACTTCCAAAATCTTTTTTCAAAAGTTTGTAAAAGGTCAACATAGTCTTTTAAGAAAAAACAAGCACTGGCTACATGAATTAAGAATATCATCTGATGAAGATCGACATGCCATTTTCGAAGGAAACCAGAGGATTGTAGTTTGTTGGCTGGAGTGGCAGAATGACTGCAGACAAAGCAATGGTAATTTGACTTGACAATGTCAACTGCAAGTCAAGTGTGGCTCTCTCATAGCTTTCCTAGATGAATCATTTTTGTAACTTTCACAAGTAATCTGATTGACAAAGTGGGGAGTACTTCAATTAAGCTCTTAAAGAATGAAGACTTATGAGAGATTACGCAGCCCAGAGAGAAAATTAATAAAATGATCTGTGAGGAAGGTGGAAGGCGAGGGAGCATGGCCCTCTGCCTCGTGGTTTCCTCTCCCTTCCCTGAAGCCTGGTGGGGATGAAAGGAGCCAGGGACACTCATGCAGAAGCACATGCTGTAAGAGAGTATAGGACTCTCCCTCTCGCTCAGTAATTTAAGGATGGTGTCCTATCCACCATTAATGAACTAAATGTCTTTCTTGACACTCTTTGTTTTAATTCAGCAACATTTATGTCAGACAATAAATAGGGCAGTATAGATACAAATGGAATAAAAAACACAATTACTGTTCAATTAGGGTAAGAAAGACAAATGTGTAACAAATGAATGCAAACAAAGCACACATACAATATGGTTATGGAAAAAACTATTTTACCAAGTAGAGCCAGAAGTAAGGGGAGGAATGATGGATTAGGCGGTATTTGAGTATTTTTAGAAGATTAAAATAACTTTTCCAGCTGATGTGGTGAAGGTGATGGTATTTTCTAGGCAAGAAGCTACATGGACACAAATGGAGAGTTGCTTATGGTGTGTCCAGTGGCTCTGATTACTGAATTTATGGGAAAGAGGAAAACATGAGGCTGCAGAGGAATTCTGCAGGCAGAATACAGGAATAATTCACTAGATAGGAAAGAAACATAACTAATGTATACATAAATAACATTCTGTATTAAAAAATAAATTCATACAAAATTATGAAAGTTGATTATTGTATTATATAGTTATTTGAGATTCTCTGAATATCAGACAATCAAGACTTTCCTAAGTTTTTTTTTCATAGACTAATGCACTCTCTTTTTTGAGTTCCTCTTTATCTGTCTATAGTATATTTGGTCCTTCCATTACTTCCAGTAATCTCCAAAATATTTACTACATTATGAATACTCCAGAAACAAAAGGGAGGAGAAAGTCTATAAATAATTTAAGGAGGATGGTTACCTATCCACCAATTGATGGTTTCCTATCCACCAAATTCCTATTTTATATATTTGGCAAATGAGAAATGTAAATTGCTGAATATATCAAATACTGATATTTATTGAACAGCTTTAAAATCTCTTAAAGGCCATTTAGAAGTTTGTGTAATTAATGTAGTTTTCTGAAGAAACTATTTTTTATGTTCATGCAGTGGCAAATTCTAACTTAATAAGGTCTCACAGTAATTATGTATTTTTTTCTAGAACTAGGCTGATTCTGTAGGGAACTGGAAGTTATTTTCTGGGAGAAGTTATAGCATAGAATTAATGAGTCTGCTATCTTCCTCTCATTAAAAAAAAAAGAGACTGCAAGTTTCATAAGCTTCACTAGTCAAATGCTTGACAATAGCCCAAGATATATTTTCTTATGCAAAGAATTTTGATACTGAAACATTGTCAAGAAATACTTATTCTGCAAATATGAGAATTCCTGTGAAGTTGCTCTTACAAAATTCCTGTGCATAGCCTGTTAAGAGCTCAGTACATGCAAAGAAAAGTGATCATGTAGAATATGTTCTCAATATAGATAATTTTCAAGTGACAATAGATGAAAGCTTCATACATTTGGGATATATTAACATATTTAAAAATATTTTTATTGATTTCAGAGAGGAAGGGAGAGGGAAAGATAGAAACATCAATGATGAGAAAGAATAATTGAAAATCTGCCTCCTGCACAGCCCCTACTGAGAACTGAGCTCACAACCTGAGCATGTGCCCTTACTGGGAATTGAACCTGTGACCTCTTGGTGCAACTCTCAATCACTGAGCCACACAAGCCAGGCTATTCATACTATTTGGTACTTAGTTTCTCTTTTAATTTAGTTGAACATGACTGCTTCTGACAAGAAATGTGTAGGTATTCATTCCTGTCTGTCTTGAAAATCTAGGTCTGTCAGGTTTTGAGAATACTTTTTACCTGGAGGTAACTGAATTCTTTATATGTCTCTGTCTCTTCATACTGCCTTCTTATAAAAACACCAGTCATTGGAGTTAGGGCCCCCCCTTAATCCATTATGACTTTATCTTAACTATTACAACACAAACACCTAATTTTTAAACAAGGCCACACACTCTGAGCTTCTGTGTGGACATGAATTTTAGGAGGACGCTATTTAACCCAGTAGGAGCCTCAGTATGATTTTTGTCAGCTGTATTTAATTCCTGAAATGCAATTGCAATACCCAGTCCTGGTGCAGGAGGCCCGTCTTGCAGCCCTCCTGCACCAGGACTGGGTACTGCAATCGGCTGCTTTTCCTTGGAGAAATAACCACTTCTGACATACTCCTCTGAGAGATTTCAGCTCTTTGCATCCCTCTTCATTGGAAATACAGGATACTCTGTGTCTATTTCTTAAATGCATAATAAAATGCTGTGAGAGTAGGGGCTATACTTTGAGATCCATTGTTCTAGGCTTAACTAACATAATTTGCCATCTAGCACACATCAGTGCACACATGTGGGCACATTTCTCCACACCCCTTCTCAGCTGGAAGGTGAGAATTTCAGGTTTTCTGCTTTCTCTCTGCAGATCCCTTCCCTCTTTGCATAATGAGTTTCACGGGCTAATGGTCATCAGAGGAAGAGATATCCTAACCATTCCATGGGAGGTAAAGACATTTAAAATCCTATTCTTCTAAAGAAAAACTGGCCTTTATTTCATTTATTGATTATTGTTATTTTAGGAACTGAATTTTAAGGTTTTTTTTTATTGCCTTTCCAGTTTATCTTAAAAACTGAATTTATATACTGTTAAAAGATAAACTGGACTACATTGAAATTTTGAGTAAATATTGATTTAAACTGAGCAGCACCAAACCAAAAATAGTTAGGAGTTCTCTGCCAGGGGGAAATAAGGGAAAGGCTTTTATAGGGCAGACAGAAGCACAGCAAGGACATTAGTTGATTAGCTAACAACTTAAGCAGTTACCATATTTGAGAAGCTTAGTTGGCTATTTGTGATCAGTTGTTCTTAAGTTTTAATGTTGAGGAATTTATGGAAATCAACTCTGACTTAAATTTCAGTGTGCATCCTCAGGCTGGTAAAGCATTAGAGCCACTTCAGTCTAATGGTCTCCTGTTTAATTAATTTAACAGCACCTACCCATGACCCTGGGACAAGTGGATACCAGAGATTAAACAGTTCATGCACATGAAAATGCAGAGAAAAGCACATTAATAAAAACAAAATATTGCTCCTATTATAAATATTCATACTTTTGATCTTTTAACAAATGTTTATCAATTGCCAACAGTACTTTTGCCAGTATCTGCACAGTATTTCACATATATTGCTTATTTTAATAGCTTACATCCTACATTCTACTGCTTACTGTTTTTCAGAACTCCCTACTTGTCAGCATTTTTCTTGCATTTTCTCATCTGTAATTCAAAATTTCAAGACTTACAACATTTATTTTTAGATGCAAGTATTGAGGCTCAGAGAGGCATGAGGTCAGTAAACTATTATAAGGAAAAATCTGAAAAAATTTCAGCTTTTATAAACCCTGATTTAGCTCTCTTTACATATATCTTTAGATAAAGATTATGTAATTCTACCTTTAAAAAATGGTATCATCTTAGGCATCTCATAGAACTTTTAAGCCTGAGGTTTATCCCAAATAAAACTTAGGGTAGAGGTTTATCTTTCTGCTCCATAGTGTTGTTAAAAAATTAAATAACAATTACTTGAAAGATTTTATCAAAATTAAAATTAAATAAAATTATTTTGTGTTATGTTTACAGGTGGTATTCTTTGCAGGGAGTGGTAACTGGCTACTCCAATATTTCTCCCTTTTTTGTTAATAAAAATCTTATTTTTTAGCTGCTTAGAGAAAATACTACACTTCTCAGGTGCAATTGCACCTGGAAGTAGCTATGTGACTCACATCTGACCACATGTTTAAAATAGAAGTAAGAAATTGAAAAAAATCCATCCGGTTACGTGGGAAGGGAAAAAACCCTTCTCTTTACCAATTTTGCACTGATAAAAGAGAGTTGCCATAGCTAGAGAAGGAAAAAATTATGAGACACACCAAAACACATGAAAAAATTACCCATTGTCAAGAGAAAAAACAATCAACAGAACCAGACTCAGATTTGACCAGAGATGATACTCTCAGAGGCTTTAACATAACTATGATTCATATATTATGGTTTAATTTTATAGAAAGAAATTATTTCGAGTGCCTTTAATACACAGCAGTTATTCAATATAAACAGAATATATCTTAATGTTAAAAATGCATATATACATTGAGCTGTTTTCAATATTAGTAGTAATGTTTTCAAATTTTACATATTTATATACAAAACTATATATAAAAAGGTAGTGTTTTTTGCAAAGTTCTTTCTCTTGTTCTTTTTTTTGTTGTTGTTGTTCAACCCCTCTACCACCACCCCTGCCCAGCCTCCCAAAAAATGTAGTTTTTAAAAATAATATGATGCAATGTAAAATGCATGTGGATAAATCTAGTGAATATTTATATTAAAGTTATTGGGACCACAAATGTAAGGTCAAGAGGAACAAAATCAAATAACTTAATAAAAGCACTATAATCTTTTTTTTTTCAAGCCCTTGCTAGAGGATATGTTTTTCTTTTTCTTTTTTTTATTCTTTTTTTTTAATTTTTTAAAAATTATTACATAAAGCTTTACAAAGATTAGTACATATATCTCTTTTTCCCCCTGCCCTTCCCCCTGCCTCCCCTACCCCCCAGTGTTTTGTGTCCATTGGTTATGCTTAAATGCGTGCATAAAAGTCCCATGTCTGAGGACAGGGACGATGGGGGAGGGGGGTAACAGAGGATATGTTTTTCATTAAGTTTTTTAAGAGAGAGAGAAACATCAATGGGAGATAGTAGCATTGATTGGTTGCCTCCCATACATGCCCCTGCTAGGGATCGAACACCATAACTTGGCTATCTGCTCTGGTCAGGAATTGAACCCACCACCTTTTCATGCCTAGCACCAACCAACTGAGTCACACTGGCTAGAACAAAGCACTGTAATCTTAAAATTGAATTGACATTCCTAATAACTTCACATGTATTTTTTTCTAAATAGGCCTAGAAAAAGTGACGAAGAATAATGAGCATCCCTAAGTGCTTGGATTGTGTACTGTAAATGCTATTTTCCACTAAAGAAAGGCAGGCAGCAGAAATACATAATGTTAGATCGGGATAGGAAATATGGAAGATGACCTTGGAATATTTTGTTGAATATAAAGGCAAAAATCAAAGACTACGGGATTATATTAAAAATACGCATGAGCCATATTGAAAGGGCTCCCATTACTAAAATATAGGCTAATGTAAATATTGAAAAGGATAAAGACTGCAACAGAATCAAAGGCAGAAATATGTTAAAAATCTATAGGCTCTTAATAATAGTAAATAAAGTAATCAATGAAAGACTATACACATTTGGGTTTGCTGCAAACCAATTCATTATTCTGAAAACTGCTAAACAAGGGAAAGCATCAATCATTTATTTAGAAATGAGTAACATTTCTCATTGTCTATTAGGTTATTATAATAATCGATGCAAAATGATACGCTTTAGAGAAAAAAATGTTTGGGCATATAAAGAATTTTTCTGTATATAGTTTGTTTTTGTACATAAGCATGTTACCTACAAATAATGAGTATAGTTTTTTCCTTTCAAATACTTATTTTTTTAAAGTATGTTTTTATTGATTTTAGAGAGAGGAATGGAGAGGGAGAAAGAAAAACATCAGTGAGAGAGAAATACTGATAGGCTGCTTTCTACACACCCCCTACTATTTATTTGTCTTTGCCATAGGCATAGTGATAAATTTCCAGCTCAATAATGTCTGAAAACAGTGATAATAAGTATTTTCACATACTTTTTGCTTTTAAAGGGACCACTTATGATGATCCTTATTAATATTAATGCATGCTATAGATTTTTGGCATATTCACTTTATCAAATTAATGAAATGTCTTTCTACCCCCAATTTGCCAAGAAATTGTAATCATCTACTGAGATACATATATTTATATGCTGTTGATATCCATTGCATCATTGTTTTCCATTCCCATAATTGATGTTTCTGTATTTAGCCTCATTATCTCCACACTACTTGAGTTTATTTCTCTTTTATGTAAGTAAGCTATCAAATTCTCTAAATGTAATGATAATCCACATGATTTACATTAATAGTTTCCTTTTAATTTAGTCATAACTACTAACTCATGAGTTATTTTTAAAATAAGATTTAAACATTTTAAACATATATATGTTTAGCTTTTTTCTCTTTTTTGAAGTTTTAATTTTCATTAAGAAATATTTCAAATATATAGTAGGGAAAGAAATAGTGAATACCTATGTGCCCATTACTAAATTTAACCAATTAATAATTCATCCCCAATAATACAGGATGGGGCAAAAGTAGGTATACAGTTGTTTGTATGGAAAATAAGGAAAGAATTAATAAATAATATAAGAATAAACTCTGTGTTTTGTGTACCCACATCTATAAACTTACTTTTGCCCTCCCTGTATTTTATTCTTATTTGCCCAAACATTTCCTTCTTATAACATGATGTATTTAGGTTATTTCAAAGCAAAAGCTATGCATCATACCTTCTAATGTATGAATGCTTTAATACATATTTCTAAGAGATAAGGATATTTTTCTTTAACAATAAAAATAGCACATTACAACTATAAAAGTTATCAATAATCACCTAACATTACCAAATGTTCAATCACTGTTCAAATTTCCCAGATTGTATCATATTATTTTTAAAAATATATATTTTATTGATTTTTTTACAGAAAGGAAGGGAGAGGGATAGAGAGTCAGAAACATCGATGAGAGAGAAACATTGATCAGCTGCCTCCTGCACACCCCCTAACTGGGGATGTGTCTGTAACCAAGGTACATGCCCTTGACCGAAATTGAACCTGGGGCCCTTCAGCCTGCAGGCCAATGCTCTATCCACTGAGCCAAACTGGTCAGGGCAATTGTATTATATTTTTATAGTATACTAGGGACCCAGTGCACAAATAAATTTGTGCACTCGGGAGGGAGGGTCCCTCAGCCCCACCTGTGCCCTCTCACAGTGTGGGACCCCTTGGGGGATGTCCACCTGCTGGCATGCCTGGCCAGCCTGGGTGAGGGGCTGATGGCAGTTTGCTTATAAATCATTGCACCTTTCTAAAAGAGAAAAGGTCCCACATGTCTATTTCACTCATTTTGTCTTCTTCTCTCATTCAGATCCTGATTTCACAATTCCTCATTACCTTGTTTTCCTCTAACGCAATTTTACTTGGTTCAATAAGTAGTTGAAAAATTATTCTTAACAATTACTGGGGTCAGAAATCTCCTGCCACCACCTGCGTGCCCCTCCCACCCCACACACCCCATGGCTCGGCTCGACACCCGTGCTGCACGCCCCGCCCACCCCATTGCCTGCTTTGCACCCGCCTCTCTGGTTGTGCTGCCGGCCTCCATCTTGGCTGAGTTAATTTACATATGGCCACTCTGATTGGCTGGTGGGTGTGGCTTAGGCATCCCAGAGAAATGCTTAATTTCAATATTACTCTTTTATTAGAGTAGATTTAGTCCATTCAGGATAAAAACAAGGTCTACACTTGCCATGTGGTTAATATGCTTATTAGATCTATTTACTCTGTAGGTATAGTCTCTCTAAAAACAAAAAAATCACTGTTAAACCCACTATTTATTGAAAAAACTGGGTATTTTGTTTTGTAAAATTTTTTGTATTACAGATTTTGCAAATTGCTTTTCTTAAGTACCTATTTTCTATATCCTGTATTTACCATACACTTTTAAATAAATCAAATTCAGGTTCATTTCTTTAAAGGATACTACATATTTATACTGTGTGTGTGTGTATATATATATATATCTAAACTAATAAAAGCGAAATATTAAAATTAACCATTTCTCCGAGACAGGGTAAGCCACGCCCACCAGCCAATCAGAGCGGCTGTATGCAAATTAGCCCAGCCAACATGGCGGCCGCCACTCACGGACCTGAGTAAACAGCCCTTTCCATTGCGGCAGCAGCGAAAGTGAAGCTGAGCCCTTCAGCTCAGCTCCG
>PVJC01036392.1:0-17746 GCA_004026665.1 Murina feae | reverse complement strand
CACCCCCTACCAGCCTGGTCACCTCTCACTGCCCTTCTCTGCCAGCCTGGTTCCTCCTCACTGCCTGCCCCCCCTACCAGCCTGATAGCCCAAAACAGCCTTCTGTTCAGTCATTCGGTCATCCCTCACTAAACTTCTGCCGGCCTTGTTGCCCCACTCAGCTTATTTGGCCATCTCTTGTTTTGGATGTGATGGCCCCTGGCTCTTTATATATGCAGATGTGTAGTTTTACATTTAAGTCCATGATCTATTTTGATTTAATTTTTGTTTAAGGTGTGAGGTTTAGATCAAAATTGTTTTGTTTTGTTTTGCCTGTGGATGTCAAATTGCTCCATTATAATTTGTTGAACAGGCTATGTTTCTTTCATTGAATAGTTTTTCCCCTTTGTCAAAAATTAGTTGGACATATATGTGTAGGCCTATTTCTGTGCTATTGTTTCATTGATCTCTGTGTCAATCCCTCAAACATAATGCTCTCTTGATTACTGTAGTTATATAGTAAGCCTTAATATTGTGTAAAGCAATTTCTCTACTTAATTTTTCTTTATCAAAAATATTTTATGTCATTTGTCTTTTGAAATATACTGTATAATAATATGACCTAAAGTAACAATAATCTTGCCAGGATTTAGATAGGAACTGCATTAAATGTGTGTATCAATTTTTGGAGAATTGGCACTTTTACTGTATTGAATTTCCAAGTCTATGAGCACAGTGTGTCTATCCATTTATTTAGATGATTGATTTCTTTGGTCATTTTTTTATTTTTATTGTTCAGATTATTACAGATGATCCTCCCCCCCCCCATAGCTCCCCTCCACCCAGTTCCCACCCTACCCCAGGTCTCTGCTCCCCCCACTGTCCTCATCCATAGGTGCAAGCTCTTTGTCCAATCTCTTCCCATAACCTCCACACCCCCTCCCCCTCAAGAATTGTCAGTTCACTTCCTTCCATGCCCTTGATTCTTTTACATTCATCAGTTTGTTTTGTTCATCAGATTTTTTATTCATTTCATTTTTAGAGTCACTTGTTGATATATATGTATTTGTTGTCACTTTGTTGTTTGTAATTTTTTATCTTTACCTTTTTTTTCTTCTTCCTCTTCTTAAAGAATACCCTTCAGCATTGCATATAATACTGGTTTGGTGGTGATAAACTCCTTTAGCTTTTTCTTATCTGTGAAGCTCTTTATCTGACCTTCAATTTTAAATGATAGCTTTGCTGGGTAGAGTAATCTTGGTTGTAGGTTTTCGCTATTCATCATTTTGAATATTTCTTGCCACTCACTTCTGACCTGCATAGTTTCTGTTGAGAAATCAGCTGTCAGTCATATGGGTACTCCCTTTTAGGTAACTGACTGTTTTTCTCTTGCTGCTTTTAATATTCTCTTTTTGTCTTTTGCTCCTGGCATTTTAATTAGGTTGTGTCTTGGTGTGTTCCTCTTTTGATTCCTCTTGTTTGGGGGTCTCTGTACTTCCCTGGACTTGTAAGTCTGTTGCTTTCACCAGGTAGGGGAAGTTTTCTGTCATTATTTCTTCAAATAGGTTTTCAATATCTTGCCCTCTCACTTCTTCTGACACCCCCATAATTCGAATGTTGGTACACTTAAATTTGTCCCAGAAGATCCTTACACTATCTTCATATTTTTGAATTCTTTTTGCTTTTCTGGTTGGGTGATTTTTTGCTTCCTCATATTTCAAATCTTTCACTTGATTCTTGGGATCCTCTGGTCCACTGTTGAATCTCTGTATATTATTCTTTATTTCAGTTAGCATATACTTAATTTCTGACTGGTCCTTTTTCTTTTCTTTTCTTTTCTTTTCTTTTTTTTGTGCTCTCACTAATTTCCTTGAAGGTCTCATTATGTTCCTCGTAGGTTTCTAGAAGATTCTTGAGTAACCTTATAACCATAGATTTTAACTCTATATCCAGTATTTTGCCTTCATCCACTTCTTTTATTTGTGACATGTTTCTTTGTCTCCACATTTTTGCTACTTTCTTCTGTTTATTTCTGTGTATTGGGTAGCTGCTATGTCTCCTTGATTTGATAGAGTAGACTTGTACTATAAGGCCCAATGGCTCAGCCTCCCCAGTCACCTGAGATGGACACTCTTGGTGCACCTCTTTGTGGGCTGTGTGCACAGTCTTGTTGTAGTTAACCCTTGATTACTGTTGGTAGCACTGAGAGGAATTGACTTCCAGGCCAGTTGGCTGTGAGAACCAGCTGTGTATACAATGGAAGAACTGCTGTGCTGGAGACACCCTTATGGGGCAGGACTTGCTTCCTTAGGGCTGTGGTGCTCACTGAGTCTGCCTCTTGAGTGTGTCTTTTATGGATGTGAAGAGTTGTAATCCGGTATGGTTTCACAGTGACCACTGGGTACACTGGCTCTTGGATCTCCAAGGAGGTGCTGAGTCAGCCAGTGCCTGGGGCTGCCCAGCAGAAGCTACAGAGAGATCTTCAGATTCCTCCTCTTTGTATTGGGTTTGGAAGTCCCCAGATCAGACCAGTTATGTAGCAATGCAGGCTGCTGCTGCTGGATTGATTGCTTTGGGGCTCCCTGACCCAGCTGCTGTCGTTTGACAGGTTTTAGGCTGAGAAAGGACAGACCATTCATATGCAAAAGCTGCTGTGCACAGCTTGGGTGGGGTTGTAAATTGTATGGGGGGGTGGTCTCAGGGAATAGACATGGGGAAGCAAACAGCAATGGCTGCCATTCAGCCCTGCACTGGAACATCCCCGTGTCCCTGTGCAGGAACACTGATTGCTGCAAGCACCTTTGAAAGAAAGCCACCCTCACGTTTCTGTCCTGATGCCAGACAGTTCAGCTTCTCCCCATATGTGTCTGGGTACCTCAGAGTATTGCCTGGAACTGGAGTTCAGAACAAGCTGGAGCTTGTATCTCCCTCCTGATTAAAAAAGCAGCACACCCAGGTGCCAGCCTGTTCTGCACCTCCACACCTCCTACCAGTCTCTACGTGCTTTCTTCACCTCTATTAATTGTGGAACTTCTGCTCAGCCAGCAGTTCTGGATGATAGTTGTTCAGCATTTTAGTTGTAATTTTGATGTGGTCGTGAGAGACAGCAAGTATAGGTGTTTTCCTATGCTGCCATCTTGTTTCTCTCCTGTCATTGTTTTAAAAATAGTTTTTAGTATGTAAGCCACATATAAGCATTGTTCAATTTAAACCTATGAACTTCATTCTTTTGAGTGATTGTAAATGGGTTGAACTTTGGTTTTTATATGTTTACTAGGGGCTCGGTGCACAAAAATTTGTGCACTTGCGGTGGGGGATCCCTTAGCCAAGCCTGTGCCCTATCACAGTCTGGAACCCCTCAGGGGATGTCCACCTGCTGGCATGCCTGGCCATCCTGGGTGAAGGGCTGAGGGCCGTTTTCAGGCTTGCCATAGCCCCTTTAGGGTTTGGGTCCCTACTGGGGTGCCTGGCCAGCCTGGGTGAGGGGCTAAGGGCTGTTTACAGACTGGTCGCAGCTCCCATTGACCCCAGGCCCCAGCGACGCTGGCTGGAAGCAGGTTTCTGGGGTTTATTTATCTTCTATAATTGAAATTTTGTTGCCTTGAGCAGAGGCCTAATCAGGCAATGAAGCCTCCTGTTTGCTTCAGTTCTGTGGCTTCTATAATTGAAACATTGTTGCCTTGAGCAGAGGCCTGGCCAGCCTAGGCAAGCAGTTCAACTCCATCGCTGGTGCATCGGAAGCCTCCTGTTTGCTCTAGCTCTGTGGCTGCCGACTGCCATCTTGGCTGGGTTAATTTGCATGCAGCTGCTCTGATTGGCTGGTGGGCATGGCTTGGGTGGTGGGCGTGGCTTAGATGTCTCAGAGTGATGGTTAATTTGCATATTACTCTTTTGTTAGATTAGATTGCTAATATATAGAAACACAATTGGTTTCTGGGTGATGATACTGTATTTTGTAACTTGAGTAAACTCCATTACTAGATCAAGGAGCATTTGCTTAGATTCTTTTATATTTTCTATGTAGACAGTCATCTCATTTACAATAAAGACAATTTTTTTCTGATCTGTAGGTCTTTTTTCCCCTTTCTTGTCTTATTGAGTTGGGTAGTACTATGTTTAACACCACTGCTGAGAATAAAAATCCTTGCCTTGTTTTTAATATAGAGAAAAAAGCATTTGATGTTTCATCATTAAGTCTGATATTAGCTTTGGCTTTTAAATCAGCTTTATTGAGATATAATCCACATGACATATAATCCACTTATTTAAATGCACAATTCCATGGTTTTTAGTGTATTCACATAAATTTGCATTTATTAGCACAATCAGTTTTAGAACATTTTTATTACTGTCAAAAGAAAAAAAATACACTGAGATCCAAGATGCCAGCAAACCAGATCCAATAATATATTAAAAAGGTCATACACTATGATCAAGTGTGCTTTATTCCTGGGTTGCAAGGTTTGTACAATATCTGAAAATTAATTAACATGATATGACACTTAAAATTAATGATAAAAATATGATCAAATCAGTAGGTGCAGAAAAGCAATTGACAAAGTCTAGCACCCATTTATGATAAATATCTCTTCACAAAGTGGTAATAGAGGGAACATACTTCAATATAATAAAGTCCATATATGTCAAAACTATAGCCAGCATCTTATTCAACAGGCAAAAATTAAAATCATTTCCCTTAAGATCAGGAACAAGATAGGGATGTTCAATTTCACCACTTAGCCAAAACAATCAGATAATATAATGAAATAAAAGGCATCCAAATTATAAAGGCAGAATTAAAACTGTCATTTGCACATGACATCATACTCTAAAAATCTATGAGAACTGATAAATGAATTCAGTAAAGTAAAATAATACAAAATGAATTTTCAGGAATCAGTTGCATTTGTATTGGTATATTATTGTACACCAATAATGAGCTATCAGAAATGGAAATGAAGAAAACAATCCCATTTACAATTGCATTAAACAATTAAATTCCTAAAAGTAAATTTAAACAAGAGGGTAAAAGACCTGTATTCAGAAAATTATAAGAAACTGAGGAAATTGAAGAAGATCAAAATAAATGGAAGCTTATTCTGTGCTCATGGATAGGAAGACTTAACATCATTAAAATATCCATAGTATCTGAAGCAATCTATAGATTCAATGCAATTACTATTAAAATACTAAAGGTGTTTTCCAAAGAGCTAGAATAAATCACCCCAACATTTATGTGGTACCACAAAAGACCTGCAATCTCGAGAGCCACAGCAATCTCAAGAAAGAAGAACAAAGTTGGAGGAATCATGCTACCTAATATCAAACTATACTACAAGACCATAATAGTCAAAACAGCATGGTACTGGAAAAAACAAACAAACACGTGTATTCAGTGGAACAGAATAGAAAGTGCAGAAGTAAACCCACACATATATTATCCATTAATATTTGACAAAGGAGGCAAGAACATACAATGGGGACAATTGGGTACTGAAAATATCAGCGGGGATACTTTGTAAAGTATATGGTTGTCTAACCACTATACTGTATACCTGAAACTAATCCTATAAAATAAAAGGCTAACATGCAAATTGTCCCCTTGACCAGGAGTTCAACTGAAAGTTTGACCAGGGGGTAGGGCCGGCCAGACAACCACTCATGGCCCCTTCCCCAGCTGGCCCCGCCCTCAATCAGCTCCCCCAATTGGGGATGAGGTTGGCCAGCCAACTTCTCGTGGCCCCTTCCCTCAGCCAGCCTGGCCCGATTGGCCCTGATTGGGGTGGGCCATCCAGGTGCCACCTGTACATGAATTTGTGCACTGTGACTCTAGTACAAAATAATACTTTATTGAATTTATTGCAGTGACATTGGTTAATAAAATTATATATGTCTGGGCATACAATTCTATAATACATCATCTGTGTATTGTATTGTATGTTCACCACCCCAACGCAACTCTCCTTCCATCACTATTTATCTTCCCTATACACTCTTCTACTTCCCTCCATCCAAATAAAAGTAAACTTTATTTGAAAAATAAAAATTTAAAAAGACATTCTATTCAAAAGATGGTGTTGGGAAAATTGGACAAATATGTGCAAAAAGTGAAAGTAGACTGCCTTCTTACACCATATACAAGAATAAAACCAAAATGGATTAAACCCTTAAATGTAAGACTCCAAGCCATAAAAATCCTGAAAGAAAACATAGGCAATAATATCTCTTAGTAATATATTTTCTAATGTATCTTCTTGGGCAAGAGAAACAGGAAAAATAAACAAATGAGACTACATCAAACTAAAAAGTTTTTGCACAGCAAAGGAAACCATCAACAAAATGAAAAAGAGAATACACAAATGAATGGAAGAAGATATTCACCATGATACATCTGATAGTGGGTTAATGTCTAAAATTTATAAAGAATTTATAAAATTCAACAAAAACAATCCAATTAATAAGTGGACAGAGGACCTGAGTAGATACTTCTCCAAAAAGGACATAACGATGACCAATAGACATATGAAAAGATGCTCAATATCACTAATCATCAGGAAATGCAAATTGGCAGGGGAGGATGGGTAAGAGAGCAACCAAAGGACTTGTATGTATGCATATAAGCATAGTCAAAGGGCACAGAAAGTAGGGGGCCGGGGACATGTGCTGGGGGATGGAGGTCAGTGGGGGGAAAAGGAGACTTATGTAATACTTTCAACAATAAAGAATTTTTTTAAAAAGATACAATGAGTTGTCATCTCACACCTGTTAGAATGGCTATCATCAACAAATAAACCAATGTTGATGAGGTTGTGGATAAAAGAGTACCCTTATGCACTGTTTGTGGAAATGCAGATTGGTGCAGCCATTGTGGAAAACAATATGGAGTTACCTCAAAAAATTAAAAATGGGACTGTCTTATGACCCAGTGATTCCACTTTTGGGAATTTATCTAAAGAAACCCAAAATGCTAATTTGAAAGAATATATGCACCCCTATGATAACTGCAGTATTATTTACAATAGCCAACATATGGAAGCAACCCAAGTGGCCATTAATTCACGAGTAGATAAACAAGTGGTACATTTATACAGTGTAGTATTATTCAACCCTAAAAAAAGGAAATCTTACCATTTGCAACAGCATGGATGGACCTAGAGAGCATTAAGTGACATAAGTCAAAAGAGGAAGACAAATACTATCTAAAGACCAAAATAAATGAATAAACAAAATGCAAACAGTCATAGGTACAGAAGGAAAACTGAGAAATGGCAGATGGGAAGAGCTTTTGGGGATTGGGTAAAAGAGGTGAGGGGATTAAATGCAAATTGATAGTTACAAAATTTTTATGAGGATGTAAAGTACATCTATATTATAAAAGGCCAGTGGCTGGAATGACCTAATGACTGATCATTAGGTGCATGGAGCATGACTCGGTCCCTTCCCCCGGCTCACATGTTGCTCACGGTGGTGGGGCAGGGCTCATGGCTCTTGCAGTTCTTGCAGCATGCAGGGTGGAGAGCGAACTACTAGTGGCAGAAAGTTACACATGGTGGAGGGCGGGGTGTGAGCTACGAGCAGCAGAGAGCTATGAGCGGTGGAGGACTACAAGTGGTGGAGAGCTATTAGTGGTGGAAAGCTCCAGGATGGCTAGCTGAGACAGGCAGCAGCGAGCTACTCACGCATGGAGTCAGGGGTCCCGCAGCAGCAGAGAGGAGTCTGGAGTCCCATGGTGGTGTGGTGGAGTCTAAGGCCGGAGTCTGGGGTCCCATGGCAGCGTGGCAGAGTCTGGGTTTTGTCGGTGCTGAGGGGTCTGAGTCTCGCACGATTTCACATGCTGGGCCTCTAGTAGTGAATATAATCAACAGTTTTGTCATAACTATATATGGTGCCATGTGGGTACTGGAAATATCAGGGAGTATATGATTGTCTAACCACTATGCTGTACATCCAAAACCAATACAAAATAATATTGAATGTAACCTGTAGTTAAAAAGTCAAAAAGAGCCCTGACTGCATAGCTCAGTTGGTTGGAGTATCATCTCATGCATCAAAAAGATTGTGAGTTCAATTCCCAGTTAGTGCACAGACCTAGGTTGTGTGTTTGATCCCTGGTATGGGCATGTACAGTAGGCAGCCATTCAGTGTTTCTCTCACATATTGATGTTTCTCCCTCTCTCTCATTCCCTCTCTTCTCTAAAATCAATTAAAAATCATATCCTTAGGTGAGGAATTAAAATATTAAAAATAAATCTATCCTCTATAATAAAGAACTAATATGCAAATGGTTGTCATGCCCTCATGCCATCACACTGTAACAGCTCAGACACTCAATAGTGGGGAGAGAGGAACAGGGACCAGCCAGGCACAAATGAGCTCACAAGAGAGAAATGGGGACCAGCCAGGCACAAATAAACTCATGAGAGAGAAATGGGGACCAGCCAGGATGCAGCCCAGGAGAGAGACAAGCTGCCCGCCCTGCGGCCTGGGATAGGGACAAGCCATCTGCCCTGTGGTCCCGGCCACTAGTGGCTGGGGCTGCAGCCCAGGAGATGGACAATGTGCACACCCCATGGTCCTGGGTGCCAGCCGCTATACCTGTGCTTGCAGCCCAGCCTGGGAGAGGGGCAAGCCACATGTCCCATGGTCCTGGGCACCAGCAGTTGGGGCTACAGCCCAACATAGGGACAAGCCACTCAACCCCAGTCCCAGGTGCCAGTAGCTGTGCCTGTTCCTATGGCTCAAGAGAGGGACAAATCACCTGCCCTGTAGTTCTGGGCGTCAGCACTTGTGGATGCTGCCCGGGTGAAGCTGCCCACCCACATTCCCCTGTGGCTGCGGCCAGCCCAGGAGAAGCCAGCCCGGGTCCTGGATGCCTGCGGCCAGCCAGAAGGAAGGAAACCCAAGTCCTGGATGCCTGTGACTGGCCAGAGGAGGGAATCCTGGGTCCTGGGTATAGGGGAAGGCAGAGTTGGTTAGGGGCAATCAGGCAGGCAGGCATGCAAGTGAGCAGTTAGGAGCCAGCAGTCCCAGATTGTGAGAGGCAGTTGGACATCCCCTGAGGTGTTCTGGATTGCAAAGGGTACAGCCTGGGCTGAGGGACTCCCCTACATTATATATATATATATATATATATATATTCTAATAAAAGAGTAATATGCAAATTGACCATTACCCAAGACACCTAAGCCACGCTCACCAGCCAAGCCACACCTCTCAGCCAACCAGAGCAGCTGTATGCAAATTAACCCAGCCAAGATGGAGGCCGGCAGCCATGGAGCTAGAGCAAACCAGAGGCTTCTGTTGCAACTGCCTGCCTAGGCTGACTGAGCCTCTGCTCATGGCCACGCCCACCAGCCAATCAGAGCGGCTGTATGCAAATTAACCCAGCCAAGATGGAGGCTGGCAGGGCAGCTCTGCACTGGGAGCCTCCACGGCCGGCATAGCTGTGCCAGGTATGTCAGCTCAGTGAGGGGGTGGTATCCAGGAGGGCCCGTCCCGGGTCCACTGCCTGGCTCCGCCCCCCGGGGGCCTCCACCAGGCATGCAGGAGAGCGTGTCCTCCACGGGGCTTGCAGGAGCAGCAATCCTGGGTCCGCTGCCTCGCTTCGCTAGTATATATATAATGCCCAAGCAACCATTAGGACTGAACGACTAGAACAATCGGAATGTCCGGTCAGCCAGTCACTATGATGCACACTGATCACCAGGGGCAGCTCAATGCAGGAGTTGCCCCCTGGTGGTCAATGTGCTTTCACAGCCAATCTCCCACAACCTCTTTCTCTTGCTAGCCACCCCTCCCCCTGATAGGCCTTGATCATTGGCCAGACCTAGGGACCCCATCCATGCATGAATTTGAGCACCAGGCTTCTAGAAGATAAATAAGTAAATCATACAACCCTTAGCTTGTACCACCAAATCATCCCATCTTTCCCAGCCCTAGGGAAACATTAGTCTATATTCTGTCTCTACAGATTTGTCTATTCTGTATGTTTCATGTAAATTAAATCATACAATATATTGTCTTTGAATATTACTTCTTTCACTTGGCATACTTTTTCAAGATTCATCTATGTTGTAGCATGTATCAGTACTTCATTTTTTCATTCCATTGCATGCTCATATTACAATGTTTTATCCATTCATCTGTTGAACATTTGGTTTGTTTTCACTTCTTGGCTGTCATAGTTGTTTTTTTTTTTTTTTTAAATAATTAAGTGTTCTTTATCTATTCTAGATATGTCTCTTATCAGATATATGATTTGCAAATATATTCTCCCATTCTGTGGATTTTCTTTTTACTTTTTTGATGTTGTCCTTTTAAGTAAAAAAGTTTTAATTTTAATTATGTCCAGTTTATCTATAGTTTCTATTTTTTTCTTGTGCTTCTGTGTCATGTCTAAGAAAACATTGCCTAATATAAGGTCACTAAAATTTATATATATGTTTTTTTCCAAGAGTTTTAGACTTTTAGCTCTTGCATTTATATCTTTGGCCCATTTCTTGTAATTTGTTTATATGGCATGAGGTAGAAATCCAACCTTATTTTTCTGCATGTGGATATACTGTTTATCCAGTACCATTTGTTAAGAAAACTCTTCTTTACCTATTGAAATTTCTTGGCAAGCTTATGAAAAATCAATTGACTATAAAAGTGAGTTTATTTCTGAACTCTTCATTCTATTTTACTATTCTTTATCTATCTATCTATCTATCTATCTATCTATCTATCTATCATCTCTATCTACCTATCTATATCTATATCTATATCTATACCTATATCTATATCTATATCTATATCTATTCTATATATATACTAGGGGCCTGGTGCACAAAAATTTGTGCACTGGGGGGGGGGGTCCCTCAGCCTGGCCTATGCCCTCTCGCAGTCTGGGACCCCTCGGGGGATGTCCACCTGCTGACGTGCCTGGCCATCCTGGGTGAGGGGCTGATGGCTGTTTGCAGGCTGGCCAAGCCCGCCAGTGGGAACCCTCACCCCATGGGGGTGTGGCCAGCCTGAGTGAGGGACTGAGTGCCGTTTTCAGGCTGGCCATAGCCCCTTTAGGGTTCGGGTCCCTACTGGGGTGCCTGGCCAGCCTGGGTGAGGGACTAAGGGCTGTTTACAGGCTGGCCACAGCTCCCATTGACCCAAGGTCCCAGCGATGCTGGCTGGAAGCAGGTTTCTGAGGTTTATTTATCTTCTATAAGTGAAACTTTGTTGCCTTGAGCGGAGGCCACAGACGTCCTAGGCAAGCAGTTTCCTCCATTGCTGGCTTCCTGTTTGCTCTAGCTCCATGGCTGCTGGCCACCATCTTGGCTGGGTTAATTTGCATATCATTGCTCTGATTGGTTGGTGGGGTGTGGCTTGGCTGGTGGGCGTGGCTTAGGTGTAACAGAGTGCGGGTTAATTTGCATATTATTCTTTTATTTTATATATATATATATATATATATATATATATATATATAATCTTTCAATCTATGAATAGGGATGTCTTTTCATTTGTTTAGGGTCAGGTCCCATTTATTTTTTTCATTTATTTAGGTCTGTTTTAATTTTTTCAATAATGCTTTGTGTTGTTCAGATGATAAGTTTTATACTATTCCATTAAATTTATTAAGTATTTTATTATTTTATGTTATTGTAAATGATTTCTTAATTTTAATTTTGGTTTGCATATTGCTACTGTGCAGAAATAAAAGTTATATTTTATACATTGATCTTTTATCTTAAAACCTTGCTTAACTTATTAGTTATGTTTTCAGTGGATTCTTTAAGATTTTATAGATATAGATCGTGACATCTATGATTAGATTTCATTTTACTCCTTCCTTTTTAATTGGGATTCTTTTCACTTCATTTTCTTGCTTAATGGTTTTGAAAGGAACTTCCATTACAATATTGAATAGAAATGGCCAAGGCAGACATCCTTGTATTGTTCATGATCTTATGGGGAAAGCTTTTAATTTTTCACCATTAAATATGATGATAGCTGTGGGATTTTCATAAATACTCTTTACTAGATTGAAGAAGTTCCTTTCTATTCATGGATTGTTGAATGTGTTATGATGAAGGGGAGTTAAATTTTACTAATTGTTTTTTCTGTGCCTATTGAAATGAACATACAGTTTTGTCCTTTATTCTATCTAAGTACTATATTACATTAATTGATTTTTTAATGTTATGCCAACTCTGCATTCCTGGAATAAATCATAATTGATCACGGTGTCTGGTTCAGTTTGCTAGCTGTGAGGGTTTATTTGCTTATTTGGGTTTCTTTTTCTTTAAAGATTTTTAAAAATCAAGTTGAGGAATTTCTTCTTTATTTCTAATTTTATGATACTTTTAAAAAATCATGATGGGTCTTGAATTTTATTAAATGCTTTCCTTCAACAGGAAAATTATAATATCTTTATACGGCCTGTTGATAATTTAGATTTTCAATGTAGCCTGTTGTATTTTTATTTTCATTCTGTTCTGTAGATTCAATCTCCTAGTACACTTGACAGGCTTTTCCATCCAAAGTGTCAGCTGGACTGGACTCTTATCTGGAGATTCTATGGATAATTCTACTTCCAAGACCATTCAGGTTTTTGGCAGAATTCAGTTTCTTGTGGGCATATGACTGAAGTCCCCATTTCCTTGCTGGTTGTCAGTCAGGGCTCACTTCTGTTTCTTTAATCCACCTAAATTCCTTTTCACATGATGCCTTCCATCTCCAGTCAGTGACATGCCAACCTGACATTTCAAATCCCTCTGATTTCCTCTTCTGCTTAGTAGACAGAGAAGACCCTCTATTATTAAAGGTTCTCTGTGATTAGATTAGACACACCCAGAAATTCTCCATATAATGTTATGTAATCATTGGAGTGATTTTTCAACATATTGATAAGTTCCACCCACACAGAGGGGAAGGAATTATACAAAAGCAATGGTCATTGGGTATCATGTTTAGACTTTTGCCTATCACAATAATTAAGCTTAAAAAGTAAACCAATTTAGCTTGGCTGGTGTTGCTCAGTGGTTGAGTGTTGACCTATGAACCAGGAGGTCAGGGTTCGATTCCTAGTCAAGGCATATACCTGGGTTACAAGCTTGATCCCCAGGAGAAGGCATGCAGGAGACAGCTGTTCAATAATTCTCTCTTATCATTGATGTTTCTCTCTCCCTCTCCCTTCCTATCTAAGGTCAATATCATCTATATCTATACCTAATCTATATATCTATATCTATATCATATATGTATGTGTGTGTGTGTGTGTGTGTAAAGTAATTTAAATAAAAATGTTGGGAGAAATCAAGATGGCGGCAATGAAAAGAAAAAACGGACAACACACAGACCCACAGGAAGGCTGGCTGAATGGAAATTCTACAACTAGAAGGAGACTGAGACTCAGAGGAGGTGCGGAAATAAAGTGCAGAGGTATGGAGGTGCGCGCAAAGGGGCTCGCAGCTGGTGGCTCGTGCAAACGGCTGGCGGCTCGTGCAAACAGCTAGCGGCTTGTGCAAATGGCTCGTGCAAATGGCTTGCAGAAAGGACTGGTAGCATTTTGTACCAGAGGGAAACACAAGCTCCCAACGGCTCTGAACTCCAGTTCCAGGCGAGCTTCCAGTTCCAAAGACACACTCAGGAGGCAGACTTAGTGGGCACCAAAGCCCCACTGAAGCAAGTCTTGCCCCATAAGTGTGTCTCCAGCATAGAAGTTCTCCCACCATAGACACAGCTGATTAAAGTCACTCTGTCAACGGAAGGAACCAGCCAAAATTCAGAGACAACGAAACAAGTCATAAATGACAGAAATGGAGGAAAGCAAACGACTGGATATAGAGTTCAAAACCACGGTTATAAGACTTTTCAAGAATATTCTAGAATCTGCTGATAAATTTAGTGAGACCCTCGAGCATATGAAAAAGGACCAGCCAGAAATTAAGCATACACTAACTGAAATAAAGAATAATATACAGAGATCCAACAGCAGACAAGAGGATAGCAAGAACCAAGTCAAAGACAAGAAATATGAAGAAGCAAAACTCACCCAGCCAGAAAAGCCAAATGAAAAAAGAATCCAAAAATATGAAGATAGTGTAAGGAGTCTCTGGGACACTTCAAGTGTACCAACATCAGAATTATAGGGGTGCCAGAAGAAGAGAGAGAGCAAGATATAGAAAACATATTTGAAGAAATAATGACAGAAAACTTCCCCTACCTGGTGAAAGAAATGGACTTGCAAGTCCAGGAAGTGCAGAGGACCCCAAACAAAAGGAACCCAAGGAGGACCACACCAAGACATATCATAATTAAAATGCCAACGGCAAAAGACAAGAAGAAAATCTTAAAAGCAGCAAGACAAAAGCAGTCAGTTACCTACAAAGGGGCACCCCTATGACTGTCAGCTGATTTCTCAACAGAAACATTGTAGGCCAGAAGGGAATGGCAAGAAATATTCAAAACAATGAATAGCAGGAACCTACAACCAAGATTACTTTATCCAGCAAGGCTATCATTCAGAATTGAACGTCAGACAAAGAGCTTCACAGACAAGAAAAAGCTTAAAGAGTTCATCACTGCCAAACCAGTATTACATGAAATGCTGAAGGGTATTCTTTAAGAAGAGGAAGAAGAAGAAAAAGGTAAAGATAAAAAATTAGGAACAACAAAGTGACAACAAATACATATCTATCAACAAGTGAATCTAAAAATCAAATAAATAAGAAATCTGATGAACAAAACAAACTTGTGAATATAAAAGAATCAAGGGTATGGAAAGGGAGTGAACTGACAATTCTTGGAAGGAAGGGGATGTGGGGGTTGCAGGAAGACTGGACAAATATCCTACACCGATGGATGAGGACAGTGGGGTGGGTAAGGGCAGGGAATGGGGTGGGAACTGGGTGGAGGAGAGCTATGGGAGGAAAAAGAGGAACAACTGTAATAATCTGAACAATAAAGATTTATTAAAAAAATAAAAAAATGTTGAGTAAATGATATGGCCAAAATTTGGAGGAGTGCATGGAAACAGTTTGGGACCCAGTGGAGTAGCTCATTTTCAGGTTCTTTCCATATTCTGTTCACTGTAAGGTGCAGTGTATAAAAAATCAGAGGCCAGTACCTTCTTAAAAAATGTCAAGGTCATGAAAGACAAGAAAGATTGTGGAACTATTTAAAATTAAAGGATACTAAAGGCACATGATAACTAAATTATTTAAGGATAGAGGAGCATGTCAGCAACTTACTAGTACTCTCCAATGGTGCAGAAAAATAGTAGTGTATGTATGCATGTATAAATATGTACAGAAAAAGATAAAGCAAATGTAAAATGTTAACATCTGGGGGATCTGAGTGACAGGTATATGGAAATTGCTTATATGCTTCATATTAATAGAGCTTCAGATAAGAATCACAACTCTGGTTGACATCTTCATTTCAGCCTAGTGAGACTCTGAGCAGAATATTCAGGCTTACTGTGCCTGGATTTCTGACTCATGAGAACTGTGAGATAATAAATCTGTGTGTGTGTTTTAAACAAGACAAAAGGTCTATAAGAAATGAAGAAAATCATCACAATTTGGTGTCTGACTAGATGTGGTTAGAGGGAGAAGAGTTGGTGATGGGTTCTGAAGTCAGGAGCCTGAAAGTTGAGATAATACTGACAGAAAGAGACAAATTTAGAGAGTGAGAATTGGTTGGAAAAAAAGTTTTAGTTATATTAAGTTGGAGTGAATAGGGGACATAAGTGGAAAGGAACCATCCAGTAAAGGAGGTGTTAAAGGATTGAAGCTGAATAGAAAAGTAAAGGCTCTAACCAGAGGTTTGGGAGTCATTGCAATAGTATCAATAGTATCGGAAATAGAGGAATGTTTCTGGAACCACCATTGCAAGTTCATCCAGTTAAGAGCACTTGCTCTGAAATCAGACAGGTCTGGATTTTAAATCCTGACTTTGCTCTTTCTATCTATGTGACATTAAACAAGTCCCTCAATGTCTCTGAGCCTTAGTTCTTTTCAGCTATGAAATAGTGACACTAATCACACCTGACTTTCTGTGAGGATTAGATGAGATATCCATATAAAATACTTAGTCCATTGCTTGGCATATAATTGGAGCTGAAGAAGTTGGATATATTATTGTTATTGATTGATATTTTTTCATATGCTTGTCTACATTAGGTAGCTTTCTCCAAAAATGCTCCATGCAGTTCAGGTCACTATATTTTGCTAGATGGATTGAGGTGATAGAGTTCAGGGCAGGTTGCCTCAAAATATGCCTCTAGCATATTGACTAAAGTTACTTGAGAAACATCCAGTGCAAGAACAGTCTGACCCTACTTTGTCCTCCTGAAAGCAGGAAATACATTTTCCATGTGAAAGTACTCTTCCTATACCAGGAGGATAGAAGGCATCCTTATCACCAACAAAATGGAATTCAAGGTCAAGAAAGCTGTATAAACAAACTATTATCTCTTCATTAATTTGCTACTTAAAGAAAACATCCCTTTGTTTTGTTCAATCTTCATAAATAATTATTTCTTTGTCTACTTGGGTTACTTCTTTGAGCCTCATGTTTTATTTTCCCTACATACAAAATTAAATGTGATTGTTTTTCTCTTGTTGCTCTGTCTTATGTCAATTTAATGTTTAGATCAGCCAAAAACAAGACAAAACCCCAACACCTAGAAAGGTAGAAGGTAGAAGAAAATGGTGTCTTTTTCTTATGAAGGGCAAGTTCAAACCCTATCACTGAAAAAGGTAAACTCTTTTTCTCTTCTGAAAGTTTGAGCAAATAAGAGGAATGTGTAATAAGTTCCAGGAAGTGAGAGTCAGAGCTGAGTTTCATAGAGCAGACCCAAGACTTACCTGGATCACCAGAAGCAAATCATTCCTCAGAAGTCTTTCCTTGGCTATCAAAGGAAAGAGATATTTGGAGGAGAAGGATAATGTAATCTAGTGTGTAGCATAAGCACAGCATACAAGAGGACAACTTATATTTATGAAAGGTGCCTAGATCACCTGATGCATGTCTAGGGAGGAAATGGGTTCTAAAGGAATGTGCCCAGCCAGGAATGAAGAGATCTGGTTTCACCTACTGGCACTGATTCTTCCTATGGAAAACGCAGCTCTGGGCACTGCACTTCTAGCTTAATTTCTCCCATACCCCACCCCAACCATAGCACTTATCAATCTATACTCTTCTGTTGCTAGATGTTAATGCAATCAAAGATATCACAATGACCTGAACATTTCCTGATTAATTCTTTCCCCCTCCTAGTCAGCAGTTCTTTTTTTTAGTTTCTCAGTGCTTGGCTCATTTTCTCAGTTCATTTGGCTCTGCTTCATGCTTCAGGAACCTTCTTCCTATATTGAGGACAGGGTTTGGGTGATGTGATAGAGCTCTGAGCTGCTTGGCATTAGTAGATGGACGATCTCTGTCCTTAAATAAAGGCATATTCTCCTAAAAGGAAGGGTTTTGGGTTTTAACAAAAAGCAATCTCAGAAAGGGACATCTGACTATATATGGTTCCAGGTGGAGACTGGAAATATCAAGAGGAACATTGCATAAAGTATATGATTGGCTAACCACTATGCTGCATACCTGAAACTAATGGAAAATGATATTAAATGTAAACTGTAATTGAAAAAATTTGCTGGGAAATAAATTAGTAAAAATATTGTTTTAAAAAAGAGAAAGGGACATTTGGAAATTTGGAAATGGTGACAGAGAGAGAGAGAGAGAGAGAGAGAGAGAGAGAGAGAGAGAGAGAGAGAGAGAGAGA
>PVJC01036391.1:0-17748 GCA_004026665.1 Murina feae | reverse complement strand
GGCCTGCTTGGTGGGCTTCCCAGGCCCTTTGTGGGGCATCAGGGAGTGGGTAAGAGGTGGCAGGGGGTCGGCGGCCTGCTTGGCAGCTGTCCAGGCCCTGGAGGGGCATCGGGGAGCGGGAAAGAGGCAGCAGGGGGTCAGTGGCCTGCTTGGAGGGCTTCCCAGGCCCCTTGCAGGGCACCAGGAAATGGGAAAGCAAGGTGGTGGGACGGGGACCAGGAAAGAGGCGGCGGGGGGGTCTCGGCCTGCTTGGTGGCTGCCCAGGCCCTTTGCGGGGCACCGGGAAGCGGGAAAGCAAGGCTGCAGGGGCCAGGGTCCTGCCTGGCAGCTCCCCAGACCCCTTGGCGGCACCGGGAAGGGGGAAAGGATGGCAGCAGGGGACGGGTGAGTGGGAAAGAGTTGGCGGCCTGCTTGGCAGCTTCCCAGGTCCCTTCCGGGGATCAGAGAGCAGGAAAAGGCTGGCCTGACCACAAGGCGGGGTTTTCCCTGCTTTCTGGTGACTGGAGGAAGATGGGCAGTAGGCAAGCTTGGGAGGCAGGCAGCACCCAGCCCTGGTCACAGCTCAAAAGAGAGAACAACATGCAGGGGAGGGCAAGAGTCTGAGAGATCAACATAGAGGGGTGCCTGCTCCAAGCCTTGACGGTGTGCCTGGGGGCAGGCCCCTGGCAGGTAGACACACACAGGAGGACTACTCCGAGGCTCAGATGCAGCTGGGGGCAGGTCCCCAGTGGCCACACACACACACACACACACACACACACACAAAAGGCGCCTGGAAGACTGGGGCCATCATAGGACATCCACTGAGGGGTCCCAGACTGTGAGAGGGCACAGACCGGGCTGAGGGACTCCCTCCACCCCGAGTGCACAAATTTTTGTGCACTGGGCCCCTAGTAAATTTAGAAAAATCAATGCTGACTTTGTTTGACTATCAAAGACTTGACTTGGGTGAGTTATTCTGTTTTCCTTTGTTAATCTTTTCCCGTAAGTAGAAACACAGAACACAAACACACTTGGGTTCCAGTGTACCTCAGCCCCTCTTAGGATTCATATACTCTAGATCCTGCCCTCTGGGCCACACAATCCCTCTTCTCCCTCCCAAAGATAAATTTCATAACAGCCCAGCAGTCAGCCATCATCTATTCTCTGGGGAAGAGTATATAGCATGACCTTCCTTGAAATATTGGCTCTATTTACACAGGTTTGTGTGGATCACATTACTTATGAGTCACCAAGGGGAAAAGAAGCCTCGGGTAGATAAAGTGATCAGCACAAACCTCTGTAAATAAATCTGAAATTCCAATGAAGGTCATGCCAGGCTTGATTTATTCCTCAGGACCCTATGAAATAATGTTGACCAGGTAAATAGTTTTCATTTTTTTCCTCCATCCACATAAGGGAGAGCCTTTTAGCCACCCACCAGGAGCCTATTATGCATCTAACAGTGAGAGTGAGCATCTGGGTAGGAATAGAATACACCCTGAAGGAAATAACCTCTTATTATTACAAAGATTCTTAGTACTGAAAGGCCAGGTCATAGAGCAACAATTTTGCTTCGTTTTTAACTTTAATCTGGTGGTAAAAGTTATTATAAAGAACTTAATTGGGGAGCTATTGTTCACCAACAGAAGGTATTTTTATTGAATCAACAGAAATGAAGCATCTACCTACAGGAAGCACTGAGCAGAGCATGGGGTTAATGACTAAAAGGGAGATAAGACAGACATGGCATGGTCCCTGAAAGCCTCCCTGTGTCCCCTGGAAAACCCCCAACTATTCCATGTCTATGGCAATTTAATAAACCAGTCAATTTGGTAAATAAATAACTATGCAGTCAATGGGTATTTATTGAGCATTTCCTAAGGATAAGATTGTATGCTAAATATTGAGGTGGTGAGGGAAATTAAAATGAGGTAGAAATAAAATGAAAGCATAAGGAATTTTTTTTCTAGCCCTCAGCAGGTAATAATGCAGTGGAATTTTAGTCTATAAATAGTCATCCTAGTAAGAAAGAACAAGCTAATCAAATTAGGTATGTGTGTGTTTTTTAATTTTGAAGCTCAAAAACCATATACCTTTTCTAAACTGAATTATCTATTTTCCCATCTGCGTTATTATACATAGCGCATATGTAGCAAAGGGACTTTAGGACCCCAAATAATTGTCCTTTAAGAAAGAAAAAAAAATACATGATGTTGCTAGAAAATCTTCAGAGAATTGTTTAAGAAAGTAAAGAGAAGGTGCAGAAAGTAAAAGATAAAGAACTAGACATTAATTACTTATTTAAAGAAGATGCCAATAATTCGAGAAGCATGCATCAAGGATTCTCACTCCCAATATGACTCTTCCAGGTTTGAACTAATGGCAACAGCTCTGGCTTTTATTTCTAGCTGGAATTATGATAAAAGATAGCTCTTCAGTGTATATGGGTGCCATTAAAAACTACAGAAATACTAATCTCATTTTAAGAAAGGCTTCTGTAGTTCTCATTAAAAATATCATTTATATGTAAACCACTAATAAATTTTTACAAGATTACTTTCATCTGTTCATAAAACTTCCTCATTGTGTACCTAAAACTGAACAATCTGGATTTCGTTGCATGGACCCCTTCTTTTTTAAATGGATTTCCTTATCGTCACTCTCTCTTACAATGTTCCAACTTTTTGCAGTTTCATTTTTCTTCCAACGAAGATCTGAAGGCCTGGCCTCATGCCCTGTGCAAGAGAAGGGCTCAAAGTGTTGGTCTTTCTGTTGGTAGCAACTCTGATCTCCAGCAAGGCGTGAGGACCTGTTCTGGGTATGCTATATGGTAATTCTGTTGGATGTTCAGTCCTTACTTACAAAGTTTTTGAAACATTTGAACCCATCAGGGTATTAGTAAAAACCTGAGGGCAGCTCATTGTCATGCTGAGGTGCTTGCCTGGATCTTCCCCTGCTTTCCCCATTCCACTAGGTTTTATGTGTGCTTTGATCCAGGTAAAACATAACAAAGATAATTTGTCAGCTGCAAACCTCCAACTATATATCCACCAAGAGCAAAGCTAAAACCATCATTAGGCAACAATGATGCTTTGAAATTCTGGCCGTAGAATTTTGTGGAGCATATTCTCCTTTCCCTTTATGTGGCTAAAAAAACGCTTTATAACACTTCATATTCAGGATACCTCCTGTTTTCCCTGTAATGCAGCCCTGCTTTGTTGTTTCTTCCTCACTGCTAAGAAAAGAAAAAAGAAAAGGAAAAAAAGAAAGAAAAAGAGGACCAGAGTGGCTAAGCAACTTACTCAAAGTTATTCACATGGATTAAAACAAGAATATCAAAACTTTCATAAAGAATAAAATAAATGTTCTCCCCAGTCATAGGTTCCTTTTGCAGCGATGATGCTTGAAATGCACTCTCCTTCAATTACCACCTGCCAGTTTGAATCCTATCCCTTCTGTAAGGCTAGCTCAGGTCGCACTTCCACAAGGCCCACTTCTTCCCAAGTTCTTCATTATAGTTACCACAATGCACAGGGACTGCCTGTCCTTATGTCTGATTTTTCTAGAAAACTGTGACATCATGAAGATAGGAATGCAGCTTTATTCATTTTGAGTTCCCAAAACAGTGTTTGTCATATAGAAAGAGACCAAATTAAATGTTGGTTTCAATAAATGAATGAACTAATGAATGAGATTAAAGGGGTACAGGGAGATTAGAATTCTACTCTTAAAAATAGAGATATCACAGCTGCTCCGGGGCTTAGTATTCCATCCCCGGGCTGATATGCTTTTTTTTTGGCCCCCTCTTCCTTCTACCCCCAAGCCATCTTTACATACACAGCTCACAGGACTATATTCTTATTGCCAAAAAGTACTTCATTTCACAGGCCCAAGGTTTGCCATACCAGATTCATTAAACTTGATAGTATTGCACATTCCCCTCCCTTGCTTGTTGTTTTTCATTTCTTACCTACACCCATTCTTACAGAGTGTGCTGGCTTGTTCCATACCAACTCTCCTCACTTCCACAGAGAAAACCATGAGTATTTCGAAGGCCATATGGGTCTTCTGAGTCTCTTCACAGAGAGAAAGTGCGTTCTCTAAAGCACACTAATGTACCATTTCTAAAAGTCCTCTGGGGCAGCCAGGGAAGCAGGTCTCCAGATACAGAGGCATATATAAAATAATTTGTTTTTCACTTGTTAATGTTTATTTCACATCTGTTTTCCCATTACTCAGAATACTCCTACTCTAGTCTCTATCACTTAACATTCCTTTGCTATCGGCTCCTCTAGCTAACAATAAAAATAACCAAGTCTGGCCTGGGTGGTGTGACTCAGTGTTGAACATCAACCCATAAACCAAGAAGTCACTGGTTTAATTCCTGGTCAGGGCACATGCTCTAGTTGCCAGCTCTAGCCTCAGCAGGGGGCCTGCAGGAGGCAGCTGATCAATGATGTTTCTCTCTATATATCCCTCTCCCTTTTTCTCACTCTAAAATATCAATAAAAATATATTTTTTAAAAAATGCCCAATTCTAGTCCATCTAGATACCTCCCTCTCTCTTTTACCACTCATGCCTTGAGAGTGTTGTCCATAGTCACAATCCTCACTTCCTCTTAGCGCCCAGTCCCTCTTTACCCCACTGCTCCAGTGAATCTATTCACTCAAGACCAGCAGTAGTATCTGCTGCAAGACCCAGGAGACAATGCACCTGGACAATTTTATGTGGCCTCTGCAGCAATGGGCACCATCCCAGTCCTTCGAGAAAATGTGTGTGCTCTCTTTTCCTGGCTTCTCAGAATCCTCTGTCTTTTGGTTTCCCTTCTATTTCTCTAGCCATTTCTTCAGGGACTTATCTTCTTTTACAGCACCTTAAATACTTGGGCTCTGTTTTCATTTCCCTTCTAATTTTGCTTTGTCTTCTGGGTGAATTCATCCATTTCCGTGAGTCAGACGTTCCTACGTGCTGATGATTCTCACAATTTTTCTCCTGAACTTCAGAATAGACCATATAGTGAACACATCTATTTGAACATCCTAAAGGCGCTTCAAATTCAACATGTCAAAACAATGAACTCATATCCCACTCCCCTAAACAACATTTACCTGTTTTGTATGATTTACCACTGTGAATGGTAAAACCATCTATCCACTTACCTGAAGGAGAAACCTGGAAGTTATCCTCAATTCTTTCTTCTCTACCCAACCAATCATCAAATCGCGTTGATTTTCTAGTTTCCGTAACTAAAATCTGTTTACATCTCTTTACTCCCACTGCTGATACCCTAATTCAGGTTATCATCTTCTTTCACCTGAACTATTGCCTCCATTTCACCCTTAACCTTAAAAGATAGAGTAGAATGAGACCTGAAATGCAATCGTTACTGTCTTCTTATAGGCAAATTATTTCCATCAGCTCACATATGCCATGGTTCTGTAGAGTTACTTTATCTGGATCTTCAAATTGGTTATAGATTTAAAATTAAACCATATACTTAAGAGCATCACAACAGTGTGCACAATAAATACCCTTCTATCCTTAATTTCACAATTTGAATGTATCTTTTATTTCATTTGCAGTTTCACTTTTTGCATGGTATTAATCAACCAGTGGTCAAGAATACAGAAAAATGTTACAAGTGCAGGCTCTAAAGCAGATATGGTTAGGTTACAATACTTACTGTGTGATGTAGGGTAAGATATTTAATATTCTTGGGCCTTAGTTTGCCTATCCTTAACATGAGGATATGAAGAGTGTCTATCTCAAAAGATGATTGTGAGGACAGCATTTGTTCAGACAAGTAAAGGGCTTGGGCAAATGCCTGGCATGTGGCAAACTCTGTTGGCCTTCTCTATTATTATTTCCATTGGTTTATCTCTTCCCCTGATAATTTTCCCGAGCCTACTATAATACCCAATACCCCATTGCCCTCCTTCTGTCACTAGAAGCTACTTTTCTGGCGTTCCTCTCCTTTTCTCCAGGCCAGCCTCACACCTGTGCCTAAAAGCAGGCTTAATAAGCTTCACTTTAGAAATGAGGAAAAAAGAGTTCAGAAATGGAAGTGAATGACACAATTGAGGAGCAAATGAATGGCAGAGATGGGACCAGATCTCAGTAGCTCATAACTTTGTATTCAGGGCTCTTCTCATCTCCTAGGAGAGGTCTTTCTGCTGTTACTGAACAGGAAATGTATCCATATGCCCTGCACATAGCATTATTCCTAGACAAGAGAAAAAGAATGGCTGCCAAATAATGGCTTGAACCTGCTTACAATTTCCAGCGTTGAAAGTCCGTCCTAAAACATCCCGGAGAAACTTTCTTCAAGGAAGCCATTCCCACTATATCCAATCCATGCCACTTCTTCCTTTTTTGTTATCTCAGAGCACCTTACTTACAATGTTTCTATCATAACTTAGCCTAATTCACTAAAATTAGTTGCTTCTGTGTCACCTCTCACCCATCCCCCACACCCAGTCACTTATGAGTTCTGTGAAGGGAAAGACATCTCATTAATCTTTAAATTTCCAGTGTCCAGCATGGAGCCTATCTCCTAGAAGATAATTCAATAAAAGTGTATTTTATGAATTAGTAAATAGATGCTCTAACTGGGTTAAAGCACAAAGAATTTGAAAAATGGCAATATCCCAAGGGAATATTTTAGATGACTCTGCACAAGCCAGAACACATGGGTATTCTCATGAAATTAAGTCTAAAATAGCTGGTTTTCATGGCAGGATACTTTTATCTGCAAATAACAGAAGACCCAACTAAAAGTGGCTCAAATTTTTAAGGTACCCTGTATTGCTTATTGTACAAGAAGTTCAGAAACAGATAGTCCCTTGGCACTAGTAAACCAAAGGAGAGATGACAAGGATGTGGAAATCTACTTTACCTTCTTGAGACAGAACCTAAATTGCCTTACCAGGTTCTTCTCTTCCCTTTTTAAAATTCCAAGAGACCTTCTCTTAATACAACTTGACTGTAATTTGCTTCTGTTTTATTCCTATCGCTCACCTTCCAAAGTAGATGTTAAATTGGTCAAAAGGGAGAATAATGTCTTATACAAATTAGAATCTGCCACAGAGACGTTTACTATACCTTGGTAGGCATTTACAGCTTAGTTGTCACTTGGGTAATGGATTCAAAGCTCTATCATGTCCTGTGCACAAAGGATTTCCACAGAGAAACCATACATGTTCTCTATTGTGAAACACAGGTCTGGGGTGAGGAAAGGGTGTATTCACTTGCTTATCCAGAAACCCAAACCCATTTGCATTGTCATGGTTCTTGGAAGAGTTACTGCTTAAGTCTCTGGTGACTATACATTTCAGGAAAGTTCCCTAAAGTCATGCCCTTATGCTGTCAACATAGCCACAATTTTTTTTGGATTGAGTCGAAGCCCTGTTGATTTAATCCAGAAATTTATTTCTGACAGGCAGCTTGGTAGCATTTGTCACTGTTTTGAATCCTCAGTCAAAGAGATTGAGAGTCAGTCTCATCAGTATTTGGGTGGAAGTGAACCACAGACATGCTTTATTTACATCATAAATTGTTATTTCTTGTTTTTAGAATGTAAGAAAACCCATAGGCTAAACAACAGGAATACTTTATATATTCTACAAATGAAGGCATGAACACTTTGGAATGAGTACTATATATTGGTATCCAAGTTTAGATATTTCATTTGGAGGATTTGTTCTCTTTAATCTAGCCCTTTTCCTCACTTATATCAGGCAGCAAAGCAAAAATTAAATATATGTGCCATCAAATCCTCCCCCCACTTCCTTTGGCACATATTTAGTAGGGGACACTGTTCTTGGCTTCACATCTCACAGATTCATGACAACCTAGGCAGGAAAGATATGTGAGATAATCCATAAAAAATGTGGGAGTTGTGTAGATATTCTGTCAATGAATAGAAAAGTAATTTAGAGCCCCTGCCAGAATTCAGCTTTCTATGATATTTACCAACTGAAGTCAATTTGGAAGTAAATTCCCCATATGGAGAAGCCAGAAGCTTTAACCATATTACCACACAATATTTCAAACTATTCGCTGTTTCCTAACCCATCACCATAATCACACATTTAGGGTAAAGGCTAACCAAACCTATGTGTATTCTATCTCATCTTGAAGATTAATGAGCTTGCATGAATCAAGAAAGAGCATTGCAACTTTCTAATTCTCCAGTACTCTCTGAGGTTGATGTCCACAAGTAGGATTAACCAACTGTATTGACCAATGGATTTTAGAACCATCAATTTAAGATTAATTCACTGGATAACTGATTATTTGTTTTGTACCTGGTTGTACCTGAGAATTGAAAGTAGAATTCAAAAGTATATATACTATAATATAGCACATTTAATGAGATAGAATACAAATTTGTCTCTAAGTTTCCAAGCTTTCCTACAATAAAAAAGAAAAGCTAGCAGCCGCATCACTTAGTGTTGGAAGGTAAAACAGGTGCACAGGAGAAGTTGCTTCTCTAAGTATTAAGAGCAGAGGCTTCATAGAAAAACACTATCATGAACAACATCATTTTACAAAATACTCTTCCATTATGAAAGTAGTCACAGGGCTGCTTTCTTTAAAAGTCTTTAAAGTCTCTTAGTATAACCATTGACATGGCACCAAAGTTCAACATTCTAAGAGCAGTTTTCTGTGGTGCTGCTTTTACTTGCCTAGATAAGTTAAGGCAATGGATCAGGAAGTTAGCAAGTAACATTTGTTTATCATCTGTCAGGGAGACCTGCTGCATTGTTTGCATTACAGCTTAGAGATAAGCATAAACTCAGAAGAGATTTTTCTTAAAAATAAAAAAATAAACACTTGTAAAATTGAGGGACAGATGGACTGTTACTTACAGTGCTCTGGCTTTTTGAAGAGCATCCTAAGATTTCTTGGACCCAGAAGCTGTACCTAACAGAGCATCCTGAAGTGTAGATATAATTATTTAAAATCTTTGGCAGAGAAAAAATAACTTTTTTTCCCTAAAATGGCAGTTGTGTCTAAATTTATATAGTCTGGCTCTGTCATCAACCAAATCACTACATACTTTCCTTAAAGTTCTATCTGCCCTGCCAATACATTCTCTTCTCCCAGGGCATCTAATACTACAAGCCATTTTTTGGAAGGTATTCAGCAACAACTTTCCTAGCAGTTCAGTAAACTGTGGCCATCACCCAAAGCAATCTGCTATTTCTATAACCCCTACATGTGCACTAAATTTCCCTGAAATCTATCAAATATTACAGAAGATATGCCTATTTGATAAGTTTGCTCAGCTTGCATTTTGTCTCAAGATGAATGACTGTGTTAAAAATAAAAAAAAGAAAGACATCTTAATCTCTTATCATAAAATACACGGTTTTCAGCAAAATAGGTCAATGTAGAACAAGCCTATGCTAAAACAAAAAGTTTCAATAGACTTGAAAGAGAGCAACCACTCCAGCAGGATGAAACAACACATGAACTGCCTACTAATAGAATGGCACACCTTTTATTAAAACTCCAGTGAGATTGTGCTCTCAAAGCTCTCTGGGCTCAGGCCAACTTTCCTTACTGCAAAAGATTCCATGTTTCCCTTTCTTTAACCAGCACACACTCCTTATACCTTTTCTGCACACAGAACAGAAGTCTGTGGTAGAGTGTATTTTCTAGAGACCTTCAGCAATGTCTCCTAGCTCACCTGTTCTGCAGTGTGGTCTTGCCCCAGTCCAGTAAGAGGTGGCAGCTATTTCTCCACCCCCTTGAGTTTGGATGGCCCCTTTGTCAGCATTGTTTGATAAAATAGGGCAAAGTGATGATGTGCCTCTACCTGGCACAATCCTTAACTGGGCTGGCATCTTCTAAGGTAAGGTGACTAGATTTTAACATTGGTAAAGGGGGACACCATTGATCGGGGGGGGGGGTCTTTTTTTTTTTTTACTTAAAATATTACAAAGAGTAGTACATATGTCTCTTTCCAAAAATCAGGGCTTTTTTTAAATGCTGCGGGACGCGGGACAGATTGTTAAAAATCGGGACTGTCTTGCCAAAAGCGGGACGTCTGGTCACCTTATTCTAAGGCCTGCCTCTTGGAACTCCTGTAGGAAGTCCATGCTACTCTGATAGGGAGACACTTGGAGAAGTACTGAGACTCCAGACATGTGAGAGAAATGCCAATCATATTGGGCATCCAGTTCAGATAATAAGTCCCAGCTGTTCTCTGAATATAGCTGCTTAGACATCCCTAGAACTCTGACATAAAATGTTTTTAAGATGTTGTTTTAAAATGATTATTTTAAAAGATAATTTTGGTGACACAAATATATTTTATTTAATACTTCCTAAAGTGTACATCCTCCTTTTGGAGAACTGCAAAATGCATGCAAGGCAACAAGCTTTTATAAGACCAAGAATAAAGAACAAGGAAGAGACAAATAGAAAATATCGCATTGGCTGGGAACAGAGTCAAGCTTGTTTGGGATAAAAAGGAACAAGGAAATAAATATAGACCCCAGAGTTGGCTTGACTTTGGGGAATTGGATATACTGTGTTTATGGTCAAACAAAGCATTTACAGGGACTAGAGAGTTACCGAAATTTAGATTTGCTGACAAGGCACCCCAGGCAGGCATGGCTCCATCTCAGGCCAAGAAACTTATTTCAATACCACTAAGTTTGAGGATAATTTGGAATAACTCAAATTATCTGACTCTATCCTTGTTCTCATTCCTAACCTAACTGCTTGGAATTTCATTCCTCCCTATTTCTGCCTTTTAAAATCTTATTCACTTAGCAAAAGTTAACTAACTCAACCCCTCTAGCAAGCATTAACCTCTCTCTTCTTTCCAGGCCCATAATAATTTGTCCATATTCCTCTTCTATGAGTTACTGCTAGTGTAGTATATACAACATAGACTCTTTTCTAAACATATTTTGTATTGATTTCAGAGAGGAAGGGAGAGGGAGAGAGAGAAGAAACATCAATTATGCAAGAGAATTACTGATCAACTATCTCCTGCATGCCCCACACAGAGCCTGCAACCCAGGCATTTTTCCTGACTGGGAATTGAACTGTGACCTCCTGGTTCATGTTTATATGGTGTCATATGGCTTACATAGCTCTTTCAACCACTGAGCTACACTGGTTTGGCTACAACATAGATTCTTCATTCATGGATTCATTCATTCCAATATATCTGTTGAGTGCTTGAGTGCCTTCTATGTTTTTAAAAAAAACGAATTAGTGTCCAAACTCAAATAAATTACTGACTGGCAGGATTCAAAATATAGAGAAGACAGAGATCTGGTGACTATGGTGCACACAAAGCTTCTCAGAAAACTGAGA
The DNA here is from genome assembly GCA_004026665.1 of Murina feae. Lineage (NCBI taxonomy): Eukaryota > Metazoa > Chordata > Mammalia > Chiroptera > Vespertilionidae > Murina > Murina feae. The sequence continues at coordinate 6,428 of PVJC01036391.1, read as the reverse complement.
AGGGATGGCAGGAAGGGAAGGAGTTAAGAGAGCCTCCAGGAAGTAAGTGAGCCCAGCCCAAAGGGATAAGGAAGGATGTTGCCTATAAAAGGAGTTACAGGTACAAACAAGTTTCCAAGAAGAGGCAGCATGGTGCTTCTGGGAAGCTACAGGTATTCCAGTATGACCCAGGTGTAAACAAAGAATTCTTGAGTGGTTAGAAGACTGAAGAGGAAGTACATAGATCTGAAAGCCTCTATACCATGTAAAGAACTAAAATTTTGCCCTCACAGAGACCTTAAGGGGACCCTTAAGAGTTGTAAAGAGAATACCATGATCAGATTAGAGCTATAATTTATTTTTTCTGGCATACAGATGGAGGGTGGAGATGAGGAGGGCAAGTGTGAGAAAAGAGAGAGTTTAATTAGGTATCCATGGCAAGTCCATCCCAGAGATGGCGAGAACCTGTCCGAGGGCAGCAGCCACAGTGATGGCAAAGAGAATTAATCTAACCCAAATAGTGAATCTGTAAGAGGGACAACTAAGATCTCAAAAGGATGAGAGCTATTCCCTATTCTCTGAAAACTCAGGATAAAATCTGAAATAAAATTCAGGTTAACACATTCTTTACTTTCTCCATTCTATTAAAGTGATATTTCCAATTTCCTAGATTATACTCTTTAGTATAGTGGTCAAGTACTATTCATCTTTATATCCTCATAAAATGTTGTGCAGACCCTTATAAATAGTGAGTGCTTAGAAGTATTTGTTCATTTTGATACTTAACTCACATTCTGGTGGCACTAGTCTAATAATGTATATAATATTGCTATTATTCATATTCTTCCCAAAAAAAATTTTTATGAATCTGTAGCAATTTCAAAAGATATGATTCTGATTTAAAAGTTACACATTTTGAAATTAGCAATTGTCATGGTATTGTTAAGAAAAGTATTTAAACAGTTTTCTCCCTTCAGTAATTATGAATCCCACTTCTCCGCTAAGTACCAGGTGGGCACCAACTGTAGAGGCACCTTCCCTGATCCTCCAAAGTCACGGCCATCTGTGAGCCACCAAATCATCTCAAGATCTCATGACATCAAATGCCTCAGGCACTTTAGAACTTTTTTTGCTCATAATTTTCCATGGTTGTTTCAGATGTTTATCTTGTTTCCTCAATGAAATGACATAACTGTGGTTAAGAGGGCAGCGAACACATTCCCTGCCCCTTTTCCTTACACACAGAAAGAGCATAGAAGAGAGAGAGAAATATTTGACTCAGCAGTTTATAAGAGTCTTGAGCTTACCTTTGGCTTCAATACCTTTGTAAACAAAGACTCATTTAAAGAAAATAGCATGATGGCAAAATGGGGAAGGGATATTGAACAAATTAATATAGTGTTTTATCATATTTATATTCTAATTAACTAAACGATAGTAATAATAAGAAAGTTTTAAGGTGTCACATGGCTTACATAGCCCTTTCATAACCATTATCTCATTTATCTTGTAAAAAGATTACCAAGGAACATAGAGTAATTGAAAAGCCATTGAAGCTATATATTAAGGAATGAATCACCAACTTTATTCTAATCAGTCAAGGAAGGCTTCAGAAGTAATTATGTGCTAAAGTGAAGTTTTGTAGAGGGAAAATGGTATCATTTTATTTTGTCTTTTTCTATGAGCTCTATGAAGCTCTGCGATGACTCTCCAAGGGAATATGCAGGATTTTGAAGATGTTAGAAGATGACTGCAAACCTGACATGGAATTCTGAAAGGCCATGAAAAGTAAAATGAAGACAATAAAGATTTTCTCTACTCCCCCTGCCCTGAATCTAGAAGAAAATGATTGTATCTTTTTTAACAAATAACTAAATTTGATTTTTTTATAAAGAGAATATTATTGAACATGTAAGAGTCAGCTAATTCTATTTTCTCTTCATACACACTCCCCCTTGGTTACCAAGCAAATGCGCCCATAATTATTTTTCTCTTCTCAGGGCCTTCTCTGCATAGAAATTGGGAGCTCATCTAGCTAGCTGATGGGAATGGCAAATCGTATAGTGGAGGCAGAGAACTGCATGGATCTCAAAGGTATGTCACAGAGGCCTTTTATTATAACAATGTTTTTAAATAATAGATCATGTTATAGTTCTGTGGGCCCCTTTGCTACCGCAGAAATAAGGATTGCCTTTTGTGAACAGAATCCAATAAAAATCAGTAGTAGACTTCCAGTACATGAAATATACTCTACTACATTTGTCCATGTTTTTCAATTCAATTTTTATGAGCCTCTGTGGCTTAGGAAACTATGGCTAAAGAAACAGGGAGTTCTGGGTGTTTTAACAGCAGGCTGATACATGCTCACAGAATTACAGGAATGGAATGGACCTTGGGAATCAACTTGCCCAATCCCCTCACTTCATAGGAAATAGTAGAGCATTACTTCCCAACCATGTTCATGTCATGACAACATAGAAAGAAAATACACATTTATGGCACAATCTGTAAAGGCTGGTCATGACCATCCGGGGGGAACTGGCTGCCCTCAGCCCTGCTTGGCCACCAATATCTTGTGATCAATACCTCGGCACACTTATAATCCATTCACAGAACTTGAGTGTTGCCAAGGTCACATCAATAAAGAGCTCTGGTCTAGAGTCCACATATTCAAACAACAGATTTACATGAATAACAGCTGAATTCCTGACTCTCCATAAGGCACTTGTATTTCCTTGGCCAATTGATCAGGGACAGTGGTTAGAGGTAGGCTGTTCCCTCTGGGTTTATGGGATGCACCTGGTGGTTGCTTAAGAGACTTTCAGTTGCCTTATGCAAAACTACTTAATGTCTCTACTTTTTTTATCCTTCCAAGATCTCTAGTCTTTGAAAATAGCAAATTTAAATCATTGCTTTATCTCATTCTCCCCTCCCCATCCACTAACTTTCATCCTAATGAAAGAGAATTCTGATTTTTAGAATAGAAAAAGTATTACTGTGAATAAGTGCTATAAGTTGCGCACACACCCCCCCACACACAAGCACTCATAAAACTCTATCCTGAAATAATTAAAATCCTTGCATGTTGGAAGCCTCTTATTACAGTTTTTTAAAAATTTTATTTCACTGCACCATTTTCTTTAACACTCACCCAAAGTACTTGCTGAGTCCGTGGGTGGTCAGACCACAGTGACTGCAGCCTTCCTTAGCTAATCTCAGAAAACTCAAAAGGCATCTAAACTATTTATGAACTTTGTGCTTTGTCAGATTAAAGCCTATATGAACCATACTTCATTTTTATATGGGTACTTGTGACAGTGCCTAAATCAGATACACCAAGGCCACTGGGCACTGGTATTATTAACGTCTATTCATTAGCCTTCCTTCTCCATCATAACTGTTTCCACCCTGAGTTCTCTCCTGAGCTCTGAAGCAGAGGGAGATAAAATATGCCTGCTTATGAAATGTTTTCTTGAAAACTGCACACTTGAGAAAGTGACAAGATCTTTCTCATTTTATTAAAAATTACTACTTTAGTAAATTTCAGTTTGAACACAAATGACGATAGAATGATTTTTTTTAATACTAGGAAAACTTGCTTTTTAGATTTCCATCATGCAGGCAAAGCATTGACTATTTATTCACTTCATTTGACTACTTTTTAATCTGTTTTTTTGAGGGCACTAATGACCCTCACAGATTGTGACCCTCCAGTGAAATAATAGACCATTGGCAGTGGCTGGATTCCAGTTGAAGAGTTCTGAAATTCACTGTAAATCTTCCTATTTTGTTGTTCTTCAAACTAGGCTTTGCCATCTGCCTCATGAATTGAATTTTTGTTGCAGTGTTTCACAGGATCTAAAATATGGTTATTGGCATCCATAAACTGAGGTTCCTGGAGTGTATTAATTAAGTCCAAAATATTGCACCAATGTGCACAGTGAAATACAATACAAATGTAATGGCATGACCATTGTTACAACCCTCTCTGCCTTCCATGATGGCTGTTCTCTCAAAACCCGGAGACAATTTGGTTGTAGCCGCCAATGAAGTTAAACCTGAAGAATTAAATTCAGGTAGATGAGATAAATTGAAAAAGATCTTATTGCTCCCAAACATGCTCTTGGAAATAATGGCATCTTGACATTTTATCAGTCACTCAAGCAGTCATTCTCCGCAGTCTCAGTCAAAGCTGGAAGAATAGAGCTGTAAAGAAAGGACTGTCAGCCATAAACAGTCCTCAAAACCACGAAAACCACAAATGAGAGCTTAAGTAATGGAGGATGCAATACCCTTGATATTTCAACAATTACCTGCAACAACAGGCTTTGTTCAGAATTGTAGTCATTTTTTCAAAAGCCTTACTTGTCAAACCCTGAATGGGAGAATAGGAAAGAGAAAAGATAAAAGGAAGGAGGGGTAAGGTGGATGATGCCTTTAAGTTAAAAAGGGAACTTGAGTTGGCTGCTTATCTATGCCATAAAAATTTTTCAACAGCAACAATACAAAAATAAAATTAAAAACCCCACCTAAACATTGATCTGAGGACATTGATATTATTAAGCATGTATTGAAGCTTTGAGATCATTAGAAATGCATTTACACTGCTTAGCTATTTCCTGTGTGGTCATTACTGATGTCAAATTACAGAGGAGAGAAACAGCAGGGGCTGTATTGCAGGGAAGAGAAGGTAGTAATGGATAAGAGTGTATGTGTAGGAAGGTGAAATGAATTTAACTTCATTACTCCTCAGGAACACAGTACTGTGTAGTGGAAGGAGAAAGACTAATTTGAAATGGAGTTGGTTCTATTATCTTGGCAATTGGGATCTAAGAACACGAAATGAAATTGAGTAGACACCACAACCAAGTCACCTAAACTCAGGAAACAGCAAACACGGAAAGGTTAAGTAAGATGCCCTAGAAATTGCATTGGTGGAGTTTCTCAACACAAGAGATTAATGGTTCCTCAAAGCAATGGATAAATATTAGCTGAAGACCATTAGCTGAGAAAAACACATCAGAGTGCATCAGAGTTCTCGGGGCTTATCAGATCAATTTTAAATAGGTTTATCTTGGACTTTTCTAACATTTGATGAGGAACAAATTGTGTGTGTGTATGTTTTCTGTTTCCTCTACCCATGTTGATTTTTTGATATTACCTAGGAGAGAACAATTAAAATAAATGAGTCTGTGACAAAATGTTAATATGCTTGTCTCTGAAGCAACTGGAAAAGGATCATTTAGGATTGTTTCCTCCTGTTACACAGTTTATCATAAGTACTAGAGTCCTGGTGCACAAAAATTTGTACACTCGGGGGCGGGGGTGTCCTTCAGTCCGGCTTGTGTCCTCTCTCAGCCTGGGACCCCGAGGGGGATATCCACCTGCTGGCCCACTCCTTGGGGGATCAGGCCTAAGCTGGCAGTCAGACATCCCTCTGGCAGCCCGGGAGCCCTCAGGGGATATCCACTTGCCAGCGGGGAGCAGGCCTAAGCTGCAGTCAGACATCCTTAGCACTGCTGAGGAGGCAGGAGAGGCTCCCAACACCACTACTGTACTGGCAGCCATCAGCCTTGTGGCTGAGCAGAGCTCCCCCTGTGGGAGCACACTCCTTCATTGAGAGTCTGCCTCCTGGTGGTCAGTGTGTGTCATAGTGACCAGTCATTCCCAGTGGTTCTGCTGTTAGGGTCAATTTGCATATTAACCTTTTATTGAATAGGATAGAGGCTTGGTGCATGGGTGGGGGCCTGCTGGTTTGCCCTGAAGGGTGTCCCAGATCAGGGTGGGGGTCCTGCTGGGGTTCCTGGCTAGCCTGGGTGAGCAGCTGATGGCTGTTTGCAGGCTGGTCAAGCCCCCAGTGGGAACCCTCACCCCATGGGAGTGTGGCCAGCCTGGGTGAGGGGCTGAGGGACGTTTTCAGGCTGGCCACATCCCCCAATGACCCAAGCTCCCAGCCTCTCCTTTTATTCTTTCTTTTTTTTTTAATCTGGTATTTATTTATCTTCTATAATTGAAACTTTGTATCCTTGAACAGAGCTGAGGGTGGGCCAGGGCAGGCAGGAAGCTTGCTTCCTCCATCACAGGAGGCAACTCAAGCCTCCTGCTTGCTCCAGCTCCATGGCTGCCATCATCTTAGTTGAGTTAATTTGCATACTCACTCCTGATTGGTTGGTGGGTGTGGCTGGTGGGCATGGCTTGAGTGTAGTGGAGAAACAGTTAATTTGCATGTTTCTCTTTTATTATTTAGGATTTAGATTGAATAGTGGATTCCTTAGATGAGAGGAAAATTTGCATGGTTATTTGGCTCTTTCTACAGCCTTCACACAGCACCCACCTAAAGAATCTGTTTGACATAAATCTACCTTCTTTTTTATAGCTCTCAATCCATGTCAATCAAAATAAAGTTGTAAATTAGTTCTTTTTATATTTAACAACAAGAAGTGAAAGCA